>JAULKM010100861.1:0-10362 GCA_032355605.1 Rubia tinctorum | reverse complement strand
TTCTCACAACATATGTTATTTTTTATTTTTCTATATTTTCCAATAAAAAATACAAAAAAATGCAAAATGTTTGGAATCGTTATGTAGGGGTCCTTGGTTTTCACCAAGAATTCAAGAAATTCCTATTCTGGAAACTAAAAAACAAAAGAACAACACTAACTACTCAACTAACGTGTTATGTAACCTAATTACTAGACCGTTAAACTAACATCCCCGGAAGCGGTGATAAAATTTTACCCACCCCCTCCCGACTTCGCTAACAAACAACCTTTTTCACGGGATATCTACTAAGCCAAGAGGAGGACGATGCCAAAGATAGGAATTGTAATGCTTCTCTCGTTCCGACTACTGTGCTACCAAGAATGGTAGATAGTGGTAAGTATTGGGGTCGTCCACAGAGATGTTATAAGTCTCATTACTAGCTAAGCACAAACATGGTCGGGTCGTCAATCCGACCACGTGTTAGGAAAGCACAGTTTTGGTAAAGCACACATTGAGGGGATTTTTAACTAACAACTACTAACATGCAATCACAACAACAAACTATAATATGGAAATATTCGCACAACATGATTAATGTCATTTCTATCATCGGTTTCAGCATATACACGAACTAAACCCTATTCTAGTGTTTGTGTCACGTGGTGCGGACAATGGTCAGAACTTCCCCCGATCTGTCACATAGGGTGCATGTGTTAATCTTCCGTCAGCCTCACCTCCACAACTAGGAGAGTGCAACAATAGCAATAGATCATTGTGCAGGTCTGATTCTCCCCCGGGCGATTAAATCCCGGTCGGAACACCGCAAACAAACTACCCCTAATCCCACAAAGGTAAAGGAAATAGGCATTTTATTGATGGCTCTAGGATTACAAAGGTAATCCTAGCTTGCTACTTAGTCTATCTCTACCTGCAACCCTTTGAACCTAATAGTTGGCTTACTAGAGCATGGTCAATCATAACGATTAACAACGGTAACCTATGTGAACACACCCACACAATTTCAGACGATTATTACCCTAAGCCTATCTTGGTTTTCTTCCCTGGGGGTAGAAATAGTGCAGCAACATTAAAGTAGGCTATGTGTATGCTAACAAGTGTGAAAATCAAGCAATTCACAAGAACATTAAGAACAAGACAACATAATTATCACAAAACACATAGAAATAGGTATATATAGAAATCTCTCAAAATGAACATCAAAACATGAATTGAAATATTATCCCCAAGTAATTAACTACTCCTTAAGCATTGAACCCAATTATTTCATTAGATTCAATGCCTTTGGGGGAAAGAGAAATAAAAAGATGAAAAGAAAATAATCTAGAGAGAAGGAAGAGTTTTTTCTCTCCCTAGCCTACTTTTGAGATCTAAAAATGAGCATAAACTTAAACCCTAGAAGACAAAGGTCCATATATACCATATATATAGTAATAGGGAATTGGGCCTAAAAATAGGCTAAAATAGGCCAAGAACCTTAGCAACCACAATTGGCATGGGGGTGGCGTCTGACACGGCTCGTACTAGCCGAGAGAGCCTCCTTTGCTCAGTTTCTTGGCACGTGTTGCATCATTCTTCACACCCCATAGTATTTTCTTTGTATTTGTAACTAGAAACGATGTAGGCCGTGTAAAATGGAAGGTCCCACGCCCATACTTAGCATATATTTGGAATGAAAGAGTAACATGGAGTGCACAGCTAGCCGAAACGGGTAGGGTTCATGTTGGAACTTGGCACAGCTCATGTTAGGTAGAAAATATCATGACAAAGCCTTTGACACAGGATGTGTTTCATGGAACAAGCCGTGCTCGGCTTAGCCTCGTGTTGGCCTTGTGCGCTCCGTGCCGGCCGTGGCTGGTTTGGTCGACTGACTTGTTTGCTCTGCTATGGATGAACTATTGGTCCGATTTGAGAGTTCTTGTAATAGATTTTATAGTGCCCGAGAAGACAAATCTAATAGTTCTACCCTGAAGGTTTGATTCTTATCGGATCTTTCCATAACTTTGTTCAACTCCCGGACAACAATTCCTCCATTTTTAACTTGGCCTACTTGAACTTTGAATTTGCCTTTCTTGGTCCCAATTCCATCCACTACCACTCTTTAAATTCCATGGCCTTAAAACTATTACCATCCTTTCGAATAGCATTCAGAATCTACTACCACACTTGTAGATAGCCTTCTACAAAAGATAATGAAAAAGTATTCACGAGCAACCTACTTATGGGATGAAAAAGGAAGATCTAGGTGCCCAATAATACAAAGTGTCCTTTAGTTCCAATTAAGTCTACAAAACTTTGGATTTTGATTAGAAAACCAATAATGGCCATCTAAACCCTTTGTCGTGTAAACCTAACTAAAACTAGCAATCAAACAAACAAAAGATGATAATAAATGTGTCAAATTCATCGGTGAATGCATCCTATATGGTGTACATCAAAGACATTAGATGTGCTAGCTCAATCTCCCAAATTGGAAGAGCAAGTTCAAGCACTTTCCTCGATGATGAAGGAATTTATGAAAGGAAGAGTCCACCAAGTCAAGGTTTGTGGCATATGTAGTCTTGATCATCCTACCGACACTTGTCCATAGGTGGTGGAAGATTTTGAAGAGGTTAAAGCATTGGACTTCTATGGTGGGAATAGGCAACAATTCACGAAGAGGCAATAATAACAAGAGTTTCGGGGAAACCAAGGAGGTGAAAGGAAAGAATCCTACGTGAATATCTTCAACCCGAGATATTTTGATCATCCCAACTTCCATTGGCATGAGGAGAATCAAGGACAAGGGTACAATCGAGGCATATATCCTCAACATCAATCCTATTTGACGAGAGAAGGGCCTTCTAATAATAAAGCTGCTCTATACAAGTTGGATAAGGAAGAAATCTAAGAGGCTATAGCCCAATTTTCAAAGAAAAAATATTTGTTCGTGGAGGAGACAAGGAGAGAAATTGAAGATCTTGGGACTAGTTCTTTTTCATGCATATAAAATTCGAAGTCCAAGTTGGGAAACTCACCACCTCGGTGAGTTGATTGAGGCTAAGGAATCCAGCTAACTCCCTTATGAATCTGAGATCAATCCAAGAAATGTTAGCGCATTGAAGCTAAGGAGCGGGAAGGAAATACGCAAGCCCGAGAAGGAAATCTTGCAAGAAGATAATTTGATAGTGGAAAGCAACAATACTAACTTGGAGGAGCGTGAGATGGTTGTAGAGGAGGATCCCGCCAAATTGAGGGTGAATCCTCCACCACCTTTCCCTAGTGCACTTAGGGGAAGGCCAAAGGTAGCAACCAATGAGGTACACATTCGTAAAATCTTCAAGAAAGTTAAGGCTAGCATTCCGATCTTGGATGTGATTGAGCATGTTCCTTCTTATGCTAAATTATTGAAAAATGAATGTACTAATAAGAGGAAGAAACCAATTAGGAAAGTATGACAATTGAAGATAGAGGGAGTGGCTACTCTAAATAATAGGAATTTTCCTAAGAAATGTTATGACCCCAGGATGTTTTCAATTCCTATCCCCTTAGGTGGAAAAATGTTGAAAAATGCTACGATCAATTTGAGTGCATTTATCAATGTGCTTCCTTTTAGCCTTTATGAGAGCTTAGATATAGGTGAACTAAAGGAAACAAGGGTAGTTTTCCTGTTAGCTGATCACTCCCAAGCTAGCCCTCGAAGTTTAATTAAGTATGTAATGGTTAAAGTAGGCAATTTAGTGTTTCCGGAGGACTTTGATGTCCCCGATGTAGTGCACGATGGTGGTGAGCCCCCAATTATTTTGGGGAGAACTTTTCTAGTAATATCAAGGACTAAGATAGATGTTCATTTGGGAACACTAACTTTAGAGGATGACATTGATATGGTGGGATTTTAGATCTATAAAACTAAGCATGATTCTCCCACTTCCCCTCTTATGTGCAAAGGCATATCCTTAGGTGATGAATTTTTTCAACATGATAACTCTTACATGATTAGTAATGATTGAAGGCCTAGATGAGTACCTTGATGATGATGAGAGTGATGAGTGAAACCATATCTTGAGCTTTAATTGTGATGATCATGTTGATGATACCTATGCTATGCAAGACTTTAGTGATGACACTTCTATTATGGATTGTTTTTCCATGCTAAATAACTTGCAGCAGTTAGTGGAGAGTGGCGAAGACATAAACTCTCCTCGACCACCTCCTAACCCTAAGACATAGCTATGGATTCAAAGTCGGTCAAGATGGACATATACTCTCTATGGCTAGCATAGCGCATAAAGGTAAGGCTGGACCTTTGTGGATACCTCTCAACAAAGATGTCATGGTGGGTGGACTTACCGATGGTGACTTTGGAGACCAAACGATAGGTTATTTTTAATTTAAATGCATGAAGAATAAGTCGCGAGGACGATAGTATAAATACGTTGCTCTTTCTTGCTTTACTTTGACATTTTTTTCGGTAGATAGATTTTGCATGTTTTTGTGTGTGACAAAGGATCTTGGAGTGAAAATATTATTGGATTGTCAAATTAAAGATCAATTTTCGTATTTTGTGGTTGACAGGAAATCAGACTTGTTGGGTGAAAAGGCTTTTAAAAAAAAGGGAGGCATCAGGGAAACACAGCAGTGTTAACTGCCAGGCTCGTGTTATAGCATCCCAAACACGAGGGAACCTTGTGTCAAACCTCATCAACATGAGGCTATCATGTGGCACGTTCATGCCACAGCCTCATGTTATGCTTTCGAAGGGGTAAAAATGGAGATTTTAAAAAATTGAATTATTAGGCAAAACATGCATTTTTGGCCCATTAATTCAGAAAATCTTTTATTCCCTAGGATTTTTGAGGTAAATAGTAATATACTAAACATTACCACCTCCCTTAGGCAGCGATTAAGTGGTACTTTTTTTTACTCTAGAGTATCTATTTCTACCTATGTCATCCCTATCTCCTTTGTACCTCCCTCCTAAACCAATCCCTTTTAGAGCAGCATGATTTGCTGAAAATAAAAGTCCATAGTACATTCCCTATCCATAGGAATCATTTGACCCATTCAAGTCCCTTAAGAAAAAACCACTCTCACTTCATTTCGGAGACACTAAAAAATTTGGAGCTTTTTCACTCAAAAATTAGCATTTTTGCTTCTTCTTGTGTCGATTTTTCAACTCTTAGCTTCAAAATTTGGGTGATCCTTTGAACTTTGTGTTTACTTTCCTTCTTTAGCATGATGGTTTTGTGATGAGTAGCAATATTTTTGAAAATTGTGGTGTTTATGGGGAAGTATGTTGGTTATATGAATGATCATGTGGAACCAAGTGTGGGGGAAGTATATGTTCTTGTGCTTCGATGATATGATCTTTCTTGTTGTGGTTGTTTAGGAGGAATGATTCTTGATTGCATGATCTTGTTGATGAGGTTATATGAATTTCCATGAGTGTGTTATTTAGGAAGAATGATTCTTGATTGAACAGCCTTTATTTTGAAACAGCATGGTTTGGAACGTGTTGGCTATTTAGGAAGGGTGTTCTTATTGAATGATACTTGATTCATATATTTGTGTATTATTTCATTACCATATTCTTCTTGTTGTGATAGAATGGCTCCAAAAAGAAGTAGGACGGGGAAAAAATAACTTCCCGGGGTGAAAAGGGGAAGAATTCGGCCAAGGTTGTGAGACAAAAGCCGGCGACTTCCCTTCCTCCTGAAAATGCTTTTGTTGTTAAGGAATTCATGGGGTTAAACACTTTCGAGAGTTCGGCCCAAAGGTGGATATATCTCAATAGCCCAAAGAGGAACATTTTGGAGACAAAGTTTTCATGCAAGGAGACATTGGGAGTTCTAGGCCTACTCAAGCCCGTCACCTATTTGCTAGACCAAATAGGCCTAGAGGGTTTCTTAGATATGCATTCCAAGACTTACATATGGCCGATTTTGGATTTTTTGGTGACATTAGAGCAAACAACGAACAATGATGAGAGGTGGGTCATCCAATTTCACTTGAATGATAAGGAGTACATTATGACGCATAGGGAGATCGCCCAAGCATTCGAGTGGAAGTACGAGAAAGAGCTTCCATGGACACACCGGTAAGGCCTTCCATTTTCATTGAATAACTTTTGAAGGTTTCTTTCGAGCACAGAGAGGAAACACTTGTGCAAGAGTACCATAATAGTCAACCCAACTTTGCGGTACGTCCAGCGACTCTTATCAATTGGAGTATTTTTCTATGGAGAGACCACTAGTGGATCATGGCCTATTGAAGGAAGAGTTCAAATGAGGTTCCGCTAAATTTCCCAGAAACCACCTTCTAGGACAGGTTTTGAGTTCGGAACTTGTTGTTTCTGGGCACCGGAAAAAATCAAAGGCGGTTTCAGTTCTTTGGAAGGCGGTTTTGAATGAACCATATTCTATTGATATAAATCAAAGGTGGTTCACTGAATAACCTCCTTTGATTGTGTACAATTAAAGGTCATTGTGAAAAAGTGAATTCTAATGTGATAGGTTTCGGACTCGGAACTAGGACACGAATATGGTTCTGACTTAGGAACCTTTGTGGATCAGGGTTGTTGAAAGGATGAGAAATGTTAGGAATTCGTAACCTCCTTTGATCTTTGTTCGGAGTTCATAACAGATTCTGGACAATTTTTCATCATTCCTTGCTTCCCTTGTTGCCTCATTACCTAGCTATAATATTCCATAGCACATATTTTTCTATTAAAAATCTATACGTTCACTTTGAAAAAAAAATTAAAACGAACACAAAATAGTTTTGCACTAATTAAATTCTTCTTGTACAGTGAATTAAAGATAAGGATATAATAATTTATATAGTCTGGTACATTTACAACCAAAAGAAACTGAGTTCCTAGCATCTCCCATGGAAGACCTACAACATGTCACACAGATGAGCATCGTTGAGGTGTGGCATCTTTGACTCATTGAAGGCTCGCTCATAAGCACATTGTTTCTTTTCAAGCTTCCATAAATGCTCCCTGAGTTGGCATACTTGGTCGCAAACACGTCTAAAGTAATTCTTCATGGTCTTCATAAATATAAGGTTAAACTCCTCTGCGAAATCATTTTTCAAATAACAATTATTACAAGATAAGTCTTTAACGTACATATATTTTTTTAAAAATAAATGTAGCTTCTTCCACCCTTTTGTGAGGTTCAGCCGCATCTATCGTTCAATGACACCACATGTTTTCATACAGTGTCCACTTTTTCTTCAAAAAGTACTGCTTATCAAAGTACTTGCAAGCCTTCTTCTCCCCATGAAAATCCAACCCTTCACACCGTGCAAGATCAACGTAATCAAGTTACCATAAGGCAAATTCTTGATTAATCTCTTCGATGTAGCTACACACATCATGTGCTTACAAATTGCGCTGCCGCGATTAACTTTGGCCCCCTCAATGACATAGTAGAACATCATAAGAGTCGAGTAATTTGGCTCAATGATGTGACAGGGAGTGGGTACTATCGACCAAGCTATTATATCGTACACAATACATTGGTCTAATTTTGAGTTCCTTTAGATCAAAAGATTCTTGTCTACCTAGATCATAAGGATTGCATCTAAATTACTTCACACTACACGCAATAGGGTCAATACTAGGATATTCATCATTAAGCAGCCATTTCCCCAATTATAAAAGTCATCTAAAGGCCCATCCTCCACTTGGGGTAAACATCTTTTGGACCTTTTAAAGGGAATTCAATTAGTTGATTGATATCCACAGGCTAATTTCAACATTAAACTCATTCACCCTAGTCCAATAACTACCCGAACCCTCAACCTCATGCAAATTAACATATCTCATCAAAGTAGGCTGGTTCATTCAAACTAACAAGTTTAAGGATATGTTGAACTTCAAAAACCCTAACGGGGTTCTCTAGCCCTATGATCTTGTACACATTCAAATCTATAACATAGAAATCCGAAACATTTCTTGAATCCCTTAAAGCATTGAATCTAGCCCAAGCTTCAAGAGAAACAAACCTAGCTTAGTTGCTCGGATTCCTTGTTGCCTTCCTCTCATGGATTTGGAACGACGGCTGGTGACCCGTGCATTTGGATTTGAAGAAGACTTGATGTGAGGAGATTTTTCCTGCGTGTGTTAGAGTTTTAATTTGAGGGGGGATTGAAGTTCCACTATTATAAATTGCTTAGGGTTCTTTGAATAAGCCCCAATTTGGGTTTTTTTTATACTGGATGAAGGGCTCCGATCTCGCAACAAAGTCATGGTAATTTATCATAGGACTTATTTTTAGTTCCTAATACGGAACCATTTCATCATCTTTTATTGGGTTTTATCCCAAAAACACTCAAACCATCAGGATTAGCAGATTATTCCCTGAAAAAGCAAAAGGGGTCGGAACTTAAGTTCCAAACTTGTAACAATTATTTTTGTGCTTCAATAGTGGGCATCAAATCCTCTTCTGAGGTCATAACTGATATTTGGAAAATTTTGTTACAAATCATAAAGAGTTAGAAATAGCATACTAGTTCCTAAAAGTGCAAAAGAGATAGGAATTTAAATTATTATCTCGTCACAGCTTCTTTTGTGCTTTCATAATAGGGCTCAGATTTTCTTCTGAGCTCGTAACTTATATATCAAAAAAAAACTTAAACACAAATAGAGTTGAAGCTGATCAGTTTTGTTCCTGAAAAAGCAAGACCTCATCACAACTTCTTCCGTGCTTTCATAATGTGCCTCATAACCTCTTCCGAGTTCGTAATTATATACGAAAAAACTGGGAGACAAAGAGAGTTTAAGATGATCAGTTTGGTTCCTGAAAATGCAAAAGAGCTCGGAAGTAAAGTACCAAAATAATAACAGTTGACATTCATACCTATAATTTAACTTATACACACTGGGTTCTTAGTTCTGAACATCTTGTGGGAAGACGTTTGTAAAGAAAAGATAGAGTTCCACTATCGGAACCTCTTCGTGAAGTATGGTAATTTAATCAGATACTGCATTCAGTTTTTCTACCATATTTACGACTTACAAAAATACATTTGGGGAGACTTCAATACTTTTTGAAGGACAAGATCTAAAACATAATAGAACATTGAACTCATGGTTATTCAAAAAATTAAAGACAAATATCCTAAACATAAGATGTTCAAATCCTTAACTATTATATTCCAACAAATTGTTTTAAAATCCATAACCAATCAAATTAACATTTCTTCAATCTCGGAGTCAGTTTTCTCAAGGTCAGAATCTCCGTCCTCAGCGGGTTCCGTCTCTATCTCATCGTTCTTCGTATAGCGAGGGTGGTAGTTAAGGATGATCATAAGTCGGGTCTAATAAAACTCAAACACGACCCTAAGAAAATTTTGTTAGACCCAAACCCAACCCGGGCCAACAGGGTCTAAAATGTTTACACCCGTAACCAAACCCGATGGATCTAAACAGGTCTTGGGTTCAAAATGGATGCTAAATAGGTTTAATATTCTTTTTTTCTTCACTTTAATAAAATATATATTATTTTAAGAGAAAAACTCATATGAGACCGTCTAATCATAATTTATGGTGAGACAAAGTAATAAGTAAAGTTTTAAAAATTACAGAAAGTACCCCATGTCATTTCTTATTTTTAAATTGTTGTATTTAGACCCTCCGTCTCACCAAAAGAATGAGTGAGACCGTCTCACTCAAGTCTTTGTATTATTTTAAATACAAATAATTGATGTTCAATATGTATTAGAATTATTTTTTCAAGAAAAAATATACAATACATTCTATTTGTTGAATTTGAAATAAAAATACACAGAGAATATGAAAGTAATTTAGAAATTATGGTAAAATTTTATATACAGTTAGGGTTATATGGGTCTACGGGCCGAGTTCGAGTCTTAGTATTTAAGACCCGGACCCATATTTAAAAATCTAGACCCATTCCCGGACTTGAACCCAATGAGTCTAAATTTTTTGGACCCATACCCGGCCTAATGGGTCAGGGTCGAGTCCTAGACCTATGATCATCCCTAGTGGTAGTAGATAATTGAAGGTCATTAGCAAGGATTGTAGAACATATCGAAATCCATTCGCAAGGATGGTAGTAGATTGAAGGACACGAACTCTAAAGCATGGTATTAGATGGAATTGGAGCCAAGAAAGGCGGATTTGAAGTTCAAGAAGGCCAAGACCGAAATAGAAGAATTGTTATCCGAGAGACTCACAGAGTTCTGGGAAATATCCAAGAAAAATCGGCCCTTGAGGGTAGCACCATTGGATTTTTCTTCTCCAACAATATAAAATCAATTATAAGAACTCTCAAATTGGACCAACGCTTTGTTCGTAGCGGAGCAAACAAATGAACCGGCCAAACCAGCCGCGGCCAGCACGAGATTTAACCT
>JAULKM010100860.1:0-10363 GCA_032355605.1 Rubia tinctorum | reverse complement strand
TATTCTTGGGGTCCTCTTCTCATTGCCGCATAAGCTTTTCGATTTGTATTGTAATATTGATTAGGGCTTATGTGTAATTCTTTTTCAGCCACTAAGAATGTAGACTAGAATTGTAAAATTATATAGCGCGTCAGTGTAACGGGTTTATCTCACATAATATGTTGTAATCGCACATTGTGCAATTTGAGCTTAATAGAAAAGGGAGGGGAACCCTATAAACCCCATCCTAGAGACGGTTTATTTAAAAAATATTTTTAGGACTATTTATTTCAAAAAAACATAAGACAAAATAATAAATTAAATATAAATTAAATAGATTTTGTTTAAATTTTAAGAAATTTGAGGAGGTCGTCATTAGTGCAGTCGAGACGCGTTCAACTAACATTGTATTACTAATAAGCACATTTCTACCAAACCATATTGGAATTTATTCAGATTTTGTTATTACTATCGTCATCAAATTAAATAAACATTTAATATGACCACTATTCTATTTCCTACATTGAAAATAATAATTAGGGTGCAATAGATAATTTATTTTTAAAAATAGTGCTAGGCTATTCGAAATAAAATAATACTAGGTTATTCAAAAAAGATTAATTCATTAATTCGTTGAAAAACATATATATATATATATATACACATATATATGTATTAAATTTTGTTCATACAAATATCTCTGAATTATAAGAAAAATACAAAAAAATAGTAAGAAAACGCATTCTCTAGGTTAATTTCTAGGACTATTATTTCAAAAAATAGAAAAGAAAATAATAATTAAATATAAATAAAATAGAGGACGCATTCGCTACTTTAGTTTTTTACCCTACACATTCAGGAACTATTGATAATATTTTAAATACATTAATATGTATTACAAAAAAAATTGCAAGAGAAAAACAAAATTAAAAAATTGTTAAAATAATTTTTTGTTTTTTATAAAAAAATCGGAAAATAAAAAAAATTCAATGAAAATTAGAGGAAATGCGTCCTCTTCATTTTTAATTTTTTTTTAAAAAAATTAGAAAATTAAATTTAAAAAGCAAATTAAAATCAGAGATGCATCCTCTTCATTTTTAATTTTTTTTTACAATTTTCAGAAAATTAATTATAATTAGAGGACACATTCTAAGAACGTCTCCTCTTTATTTATAATTTTTTAAAACAATTCACGAAAATAAATTAATTTAAAAATAAAATTAATGAAAATTAGAGGACACATTTCAAGAATGCGTCCTTTTCATTTATAATTTTTTTTTAAAATTCTAAAAATTATATTAAAAAATTTAAAAATAATTTAACCGTTAAGACGCATTCTCCAATTGCATCCCCCCGCTTTATTTCCACTTTTATAACTAACCCTAGAGAGCATCCAATATTCTCATATTATCTCCCTTCCAAGCAAGAACTCTGTATAAACCAGCTCTATTAGAGCATGTACAATGGTGGTCTCAAAGAATACTCAATTAAAAATTGGGACAGAACCGAGCGATACTAAATATTCCCCACAGTGGGGATCTCAAAGGAGTCTGCATTGTTGTAGACTAAGGGGTCGGTCCTTGAAATGGAGACCAGCCCAAATTTTTAACTACTTTTTGTTCGAAGATAACTGGCCCTTGTGGAACTCCCGTCCTAGACTTCCTTCTTCTTCCTCTTCGATCACCTGTGCCTACCAGTCAGTGATGCAAGATCCCTAAGTCTGTGGTATAGGTGTGTACCATAAACTAGGAATTAAACAATAGCCAACCAAAAGGAACACTAGCAAACAGGTCAAAAGTAAACGGAAATACTATAACAAGGTTCAACAAAAAAACCAACTAAAGCAAACAAAAAAACTACACTAACTACTTAACTAAAAGGCTATGCAAGTTAACAATTAAACCTTTAAACTAGCATCCCCAACAACGGTGCCAAAATTTGACCCTCCATCTCCCGGTGTCGCTAATAAATAACCCTTTTCATGGAAGATCTACTAAACCGATAGGGGAGCATTTTAAGGAGGATCAAAGATAAGATTTATATTCTGCTCCCGTTCCTACTACTACACTACCTATAGGGTACATAGTGGCAAGATCGAGATCGTCCAAAGAGATGCTAGGGATTCAAAATTTAACTAAACAAATCTGTAATTGGGTTGTCAATCCAATCACGTGTTACGAATAGATAATGTTACCAAAACAAGTTTTTTTTGGAGGGGTGGGGGTTGTTTATCTAACAACTAATAACATGCAACTCAACAAAGAATTAATTATATAAACTAACACTTGGGAAGTATTTGCATAACATGAATAATGTTGTTTTGATCCTTGATTCCATCACATATAAGAACTACAAACCTATTCTAATGTTTGTGAAACGTGGTGTGGTTGATGGTCAACACTTCCCCATACCTGTCACGTAGGGTGCTCTTGTAAACTTCCATCGACACCGCCACCGTAATAAGGGAGTGCAACAATGGCCCTGTCTGCTATGCAAATCTTAATCTCCCCTTGCTATTACGTCCCGGGCACTACACCACGAACGCATATCCTAAAATGGAAAAGGGGGTGAAGCACCTTATCGATGGCTCTAGGGTTGCAAAGAAAACCCTAGTTTTTTACTAACACTATCTCTATCTCTATCTGTAACACCTTTGGGCCAGCTTGCCGGCTAAAACTTGTGTATGGTCAATCGTAACGTTGACTCGGCAACCACGTGCACACACCTACACGGTTCCGGACTATCATTACCCCCAAGTACATCTAGGTTTTCTTCCCCTGGGATATCAATAATTGCACCAACATGAAAGTAGACTACAGTGTCTGCCAATCTTAGTGTGACTTTCATGCAATTAACAAGAAAATGAAGAACAAGCTAACATAATAATCATAAACACATAGGAATATAAATAGGTAAATCTAAGGAATCTCACAAAACAAGCATTAAATCATGAACACAAATACAACCCCAAGCAAATATCTACTCTCTACTAAATATATCCATGGCATATATTTAGAAACATGTCATAGATCTAAGAAAATAAAAAGAAAGAGAAGAAGGAAAGATTCTAAAGAGTAGGAGCTGTTTTCTCTCTCTACCCCACTCTTGACACCAAAAAATGAAGAATGGGAAGGCATCCAGAAATTGAGTGAAAAGGCATGGTTCTTAGTGGATGCAAGTAGGAGATTTGCTGCACAAAGGAAGAAAACAAAGCGCCTTCTACTCTCAGACAGAGGCACAAAATATTACCATGATCTCATCAAGAGCGCTGGAAATTTCTTCCCTATATCGGTAGTCTTTGACCCCACAAGGAAACCTGATCACAAGTAAGGAAAAGAAAGGGGATTTATTTGTGGATTTCTATAGGATGTTATTTGGTACGTCCAAAATTCGTACTCCTATACAGTCCGAAATCATAAATAGGGGTCCTAAACTAAATAACACGGAATCTGCATGCCTTGGAATAGGGGTCTCCACTATGGAAATAAAGTAGCTGGTTTTCGCAATGGAAAATGACAAGGAACTGGGACCGGACAATTTTACTCCAACTTTCTATAAAGCCCACTGGGAAGTCGTTGGACAAGATGTTTGTGCTACAGTTCTCAATTTTTTTGCATTCGGGAGAATTCTCAAAGAACTGAACCACACCTCCATTTCTCTCATCCTAAAGAAATGAAATGATCTTACTGTGAGTGACTTCCGGCCAATTTCTTGTTGCAACATGACGTATAAAGTCATCACAAAAATCATTGCCACTAGAATTGCGCTTGTACTTCCCTCCATCATAGATGCAGCACAAACAGCCTTTGTGGTGAGTCGGTCCATTACGGACAACATCATGTTAGCGGAGGAACTCATCAGGGGTATGCAAGAAAAAAAAGAACAGTGCTAGAAGCATGATAGTGGTTGACATTAGGAAGGCATTTGACACGGTCTCTGGGGATTTCCTTAAAGAAGTATTCTGCGGTTTGGGCTTTCTCGATCGGTTTGTAGGATAGATTATGGAATGTGTTTCTACGTCAACTTTCTCTGTCAAAGTAAATGGTGCATTACACAGGTTCTTTGCAGGCAGAAGAGGTCTCTGGCAGGGAGATCCCATGTCACCGATGTTGTTTGTTATTTTCCTAGAGTATTTTTCAAGACTGATCAGATGCAGGACATCAACTATATTTGGGTACCATCCTCGATGCAAACAACAAAGAATCTCTCACATAGATTTTATGGATAACCTCATGCTTTTCTCAAAAGGGGACCGAAGCTCTATTAGCATCCTTATGCACGATCTAAACGAGTTGGAAAGTACCTCGGGTTTAACAATAAATGCAGAAAAATTGGTCATGTATACAATTGGAGTTTAGGAGGATTTAAGTTTCACGGGCATACCGCAGGGCCAGCTTACGGTCAGATATTTAGGAGTCCCACTCGACTCTTAGAAACTAAAAGTCTCACAATTCTCACCACTCATTGAGGCGGTCAACCATTCCATCTCCTCTTGGAAATGTTACACCTTATCCTACGCGGGCAGATTGAAGCTTATACGATCAATGATCCAAGGAGTGGTTGGATTTTGGATACAACAGGTTCCCCTACCACAAAATGTCATAGACCACATAATATCTATTTGTCAGTGATTTCTTTAGGATGGGAAATCATTCCCCGTAACATGGAAAAAGGTGTGTAGGCCGATGGAGGAAGGTGGCCTAGGTTTCCGAGATATTGCAAGATGGAATGAAGTGCTCCTTGCAAAGCAGATATGGAATTTCCACAGCAGGAAGCAGAGCTTGTGGACAAAATGGGTGCATTCCTTATATATAAAGGGTGCGGACTTATGGGCTTGAACCCCCTCAAAATACAACTCATCCACGTTAATTAGGCGCTTGATGAAAATCAGAACAAACCAGCTGGCCTTTAGAGGAAGAAATCGGACAATTGCCCAGCTCACAAATCCGCAAACACCAAAAGGCCTTGACTCCTCCCAAATTTATGACGTTCTCTTGGGAAAACTCCCGGCACAATGCATTTTTCAGCTATTATGGAAGGGATCCTACCCCCCTAAATTTTCCTCCATCACGCGGAGAGCCTTAAGGGGGAGGCTTGAAACAAGAGATAGAATGAGTAATTATAATGGAGATTAAAGCTGGCCCTTTTGTAGAATATCCCCGGAAAGTGCTGCGCACCTTTTCTTCACATGCCAATTTTCTAGGGACATTTGGGATTCGGTTAATGGATGGTTGGGACTTATAAGAAGATGCTACACCATCAGGGGAGTAGCCGGATGGATTATTAAATAAGCGCATGGTGCAAAGAAAAAGGCCAGATTGGGAATATTATTTATGCTTACAACCATTTATCATATTGGGAAGACAAGAAATGACCTAGTAATGGAGGGGCAAGCGGCATCCATACAGACTTTGAAGCACTTAATTTTTACACATATTTATACCATGCTCTACAAATTGTTTCCAGGACAGTGCCCCGACCTTATCATTGACCCAAATTTGACCACAACAAGGTGATATGTTCAGGCAGCAAATTGGAGGAACTGAGTTCCATGTCGGTGGGACCTTTGAGCTTAAATTCCGACCTGTGCTCCCCATCGGTAGTGCATAGCCCACCAAAATCCGATTCCCGGTTGCCTACTAACCAAAAGTAGGGAAGGCAATATAGACTGTTACGCAGGGGCATGCGGGTAAAACACTCACGTTAGTGTTGTGTCGGTGCACTAATGTATCACAAAATCCGACTTACGTACCATACCGGTAGTACGTAATACACAAAAAAACTGGTGATGGTTACCTACTTACCAAAAGTAGGGAAGGCATTCCAAACAACTACACTGAGCCGCGCGGAAAGTCGACTAAATTTGGTGCCATACCGGTGGCACCATCTCCACACAAATTCTGGTCTGTGCACTTACCAGTAATGCACGGTAACATCAAATCTGGAGATAGTTGCCCATGTACTAAAAATGGGTGGGACAGTTCCAAAACTGCTGCGCAGGGATGCGCGGCGAAGACATCCCACTTTGGCATTAAATCGGTGGTGCCATAGTATCACAAATTCCAATTTGTGCGGGTGACGATAATGCACAGTATCGAAAAATCCGTTCATGGTTGCCCACTTACCCAAAGTGGGGAGGGTAGTTACAGAACTTCCACGTCGGTATGCACGATATAAGTATACCAAATTCAGAGGTTGTGCACCATTCAGCCACATTACAGCATTATTCCAAGACACGACTGGGTTCACACATTAGGATACTCACTTCAGAATTTGGGATACTCATCTTCACTCACCACGATCTCATTATTTTGAGGTGAATTGAAGGCAAGATCACTCACTACTTATGGGCTCAAACATTGACCTTGAGTGGGATCTTGCCCACAATCCCGGGCATCAAGCGCCATACCCCTTGGCGCACTCGACAACCACCACCGGGAAGACCACTCCATTAGCGGAACATTAAGATCAACACTTCATCAGCACACCATCTTTTTCCATGAGAGGGACTACACTGCGGACCATGGACCGCTGCAGCATCACTTTGCAGACCATCAGTTCAACCCGACTTCCATGCACCACAAAGTACACACCTTGAGGGGGGTTTTCTTCAGCATGGCCACAGCATCACTTGTCTCACTACTCGAGGGTGAAGAGTATTCTGGATCCTCAATCAGTCATTGTGCTCTCAAGCACTACGAGGAGACCATACCGGCGCGTTTCCCTATTACTAGTTAGGGTTGCTTCCTAGACCAGAGGTTAGAGTACTAGTATTTCATGTCATATGTTTCATTTGATTGTAGTTTGGCACTATTAGTTTTGCAGCCATATGGTCCACGGCCCCATACTTTTGTATTGTACATTGTCACATTTGGTTCTATGCTTACTTACCTTTTACCGTAAAAATGAGGATAAACTTCAACCCTAGTAGACATAGGTCCATATATATAGTAGAAGGGAATTGGGCCT
This sequence comes from Rubia tinctorum, assembly GCA_032355605.1. Lineage (NCBI taxonomy): Eukaryota > Viridiplantae > Streptophyta > Magnoliopsida > Gentianales > Rubiaceae > Rubia > Rubia tinctorum. The sequence goes on along the minus strand of JAULKM010100860.1, from coordinate 3,415 downwards.
TTAAATAGCTCCAAAATAGGCCTAGAAACCCTAGTAGGCGTAACGGGTGCGGCCAGTATTAAACGGCACGGGTCGTGCATGGTCGTACCGGCGCGGGGCACCGGCACGGCACGGCCCGTGTTGCCTCATGCTAGCATAGGGGTTCAAGAAGTTCAAGAAGCGGTTTAAACCTAACTTAAACTAGCAATCAACCAAATAAAACATGATAATGGATGTGCCAAATGTACCGATTAATGCATGCATAGTGGTGCACATCATTTTTCTTCCGTTTTGTATTGCACCCCACATGCTCTCTCGCTCACCGTCAACGAGTGGAGCAAAGCTGCGGGTGGTAGGAGACGACAGCGCGGAAGGTGTAGAGGCCAGTGAGTGATGGCGGAACAAATGACTGGGACGGCGATAGGCTCGTTTCTGGCAACCACTAAATAAATCTCGCACCGGGGTTTGAAGAGCTGGGACGGTGTTGGGCTCGCGGCGGGATGAACGGCTGGGCTAGGGTTTCCAATTCGAGGTGAAGTTTAAGTGGTGAGCGGCGGTAATATGGTTTGGGTTGGGATGGGTGGTGGTGGGGGCTTGGGCTGGGATGGTCGTGCGGGTGGCCAGTGAAGAAGGTGTCGGGAGGGTGGCATGTTAGGGTTGAGGCTGAATTATAATTTTAAAATATGCAGGGGGTTGGGTTTGTAATTAAAATAAATAGGAATTGTATGTAAATAAAAAAATTCAGGGGGCTGGGTTTGTAAATAAAAAATATGAAAAGTCATTTTTACCCTCAATTTACAAAGAAGACTTTGCTCAGCTGTCATGAAGACAAAAATTAATATTTCAAAAAAAACAAAATGCCCTTTGCTCACATGCTGTTTTGCCACCACTACCACTGCTCCACCACCATTGCCTCCGCGCCACCGCCGCTTCGGCTAGGCCACCACCACCACCGCAGACATGCTGGGCAACAACTTAAATTTGCCGCACACCACCCATGCCTAGCCTGAAAACACCCCACCCACCACCCATCCCGCCACGCCTCCACCTTATCCTCCATCATGCCTTCAGCGCCGCTGCTCAACCTCACTGCCACCTCCTCCGCCGTTTCGCCATCCACCTACCCCACTGCTCCGCCACCTCCTCCTCCTCCTCCTCTCTCCCGCCACCACCTTCTCTGCCCGCCACCCTAAAACCCTAGCTCTCCACCCATCTCAGCCCTTCAACCTTCTCCCCGTCGCTCTGCCCCGCAACCACCATCTTCGCCCGCCACCCAGTCTCCCTCTAAAACCCTAGCCTGCCACCCATCTCAGCCCGCGTCGCCAAAACCCTAGTCCTCTCCCTGCCACAACCATCTCCGCCCGCCACCCAGCCCTACCGCCCACCACTCATCTCAGCCCGCGCCGCCCAGCCTCCACCATCTTCACTCCTTCAACCGCGCAACTTTTTCGGAGAAGGAGAAGCACAATTTGACGCTCGACACCCAAACCGCTGGAGTAGGAGAAGGAGATACCGCTCGACTTCTTCGGAGATGGAGAAGGAGATGGTAATGGCCCAGAAACGCAGAAGGAGAGAAGACACAAAAAATGAAACATTAAGAATATAATGGTAATTTTACTTTTCTCATTTTTTAAATAAAAATTAGAGGGATAAAATTGATTTTTCATCTGATTACGCCCTCAAACTGTCGAAAAAACTTATATTTGCACTTTAAATTATCATAGGGTTATATTTGCACTTTCATTAATTATGTAGGGTTATATATGCACTTTGATCTATTTTTTATAAATATTTAACTCTTGCTTCCAAAGATATTTTGAAATATGATGTTAATTAACGCATTTGTGGTGTGTCTTTGTAATTTTGAGTTGGTTCCTTGTTCAGAACTGATGTATTTAAGAAAAGATAACCAAATTTTGACCAATTGTAGGCAATAAATGCCGACTATATAAAATAACCATCATTTTCTCATCATGAACTTGATTAAATGTGAAATCTTTGAGATGAAGGGCGTTATTATGAGGCATTTCTTCCCCATTTCTCAATTTACAACCAATGTCTTCTCTTTGTAATCCTTCTCTATATGTTAATAGTAGCACATTCAAATCTATACTCTAAATCCCATAATCAGCACGTTGAAGGTGTATTAAAAGGAGGGTGTGGTCATCACCAATCTTCCATCAGAAACCTTGATTACAAGATCCATCAGAGACCTCCGTTACAAGATCCATAAAACACTTGGGCCAATAATACATATTTATTCATATTTCTGAGCTTGAAAATTTCTATGACTGAACATGATTACAAATCTACCTTACAAGAAGGAAATATATCAGATTACATCTAAGGTACGGTCACAACTGTATTCGGATCTTCAGTAGATTATAAATTTATAATATGCTAGAGAAAAGACTTGAGCAAGAAAGCACAAAAATTGCACAGCACCTTTTGCGGACACTCTTTTACAGTACAAGTGAACACATCATGTGTGTATTCCAGAGTCATCATTAATCCCACTTGTCCTGCTTGCTACAAATGGCAAATGCATGGCAACAAAAAGCAAACGAATTGAAAGCAAAACGACAATAATGGCTCTCATCATCGAATTCAATCTGCTTCAAACCAAACCCCGCACTATCCTTGTCTACTAATCAATTAAGCCCAAAAGAAGAGGAAAAAACACACAAGATTTTGTAATCTTTGTCGAAGCAATCGAACGTGTATGATTCTAACCTGTCAGCATATTTTCAAACACTTTGCAACAACAGTTAAGTGAAGAGAAATATCTGCATATACTCAAAGTTTGCAATGCACGGCCCGGAAAGGGTGGTGAGAGCCTACAAGCTGAATGCAATTCATCTGAAAATATGAAACTACAACCTTTTTTTTTAGATCGCACGCACCCGGACGCGTATAGGATAAGCCACACATAACATGCAAATGTTTCAAAAAATAGGCAGGTCAAGGTTCATCCCAAAGACTGATCTGCACGAAACCGAAGCAGGAAAATAGTACCCTGGAACATCTAATACCAACAAATAGTTAGTGCATCAGTTTCTTCACTGTATCCTGTTCTATTCCAATGATCCGGAGATATCGCATAAGTTAACTGTTGTCAAAAAGAAAAATCACTTAACTCTCTGCAGACAGCTGAATAACAGTTGAGCAGTCAGCACCAATCTACATGATAACTTGTTTATCTCCACCCGTAATGCTCTTCCCCTTGCGTCTCCTTGAGTACACGCAGGTTATAGCTGGCCTGGCATTTGCATCTCCCCTTCCAGCTTGTCTGCATCCCTCCCTGGGTTCTGTTACGATTTGGAGAAGTTCCAATGGCATGGCAGCTGTATCAAGCTCTCGGCAACCTTCTGGAGCAGTTTTAGCTTCTTGACCAGTGACAGTGTATGAAGCTACCTGATGAGAAAATCGAAACATC
>JAULKM010100859.1:0-10363 GCA_032355605.1 Rubia tinctorum | reverse complement strand
GACACATTCCATGAAGGCCACATGTTGTCGTTTAAGGTCACGGAAGAACTCGATTGTTGGCCTGAGAAAGATGTCCGGACTCGTGTTTGGGTATGTTCTATCGATTATTACAAGCTCTGAATGATCGATGTGTTTTGTATGCCGGGATTCTGATGTGTTATGTGTTTGTTTTATAGCTTTCTGCCGAAGAAGCCAGGAAAATTTGCGCGCATGAGTGGATGAAAGAGGCGTTGGATAGGTTCACTCTCCAACTGGATGAATCTGAATCTGAAGACGAGAAATCGGGTACTCCTACCTTGTTGGACTTGTTGAGACTGGACGAGTCTTCGTGTGGGAGACTATCGATGAGCGAAGATGAAGAAGAGGTTACATGTACTACCCTATCGCATTTCCAAAGAAAGGAAGATGAATGCCGGATACATCTGTTCACAATGCACCTCCCAATATCGCCTTGCTCCACAGAGAAGTCACGAATCAGTCGGGTATCACAGGCCGGAGAAGAGGATGTTGATCGTGTTGCTCTGTTTGTAAACTAGGTTTGATGCAGGCGCCCGAATGTGGTAACTCACCCGAGAATCTGGAATTGGCAGGGTTATGAAGAGGTTGCGAAGAAGCTCCTGAGTTGATCCCGACAATTAGGACCAGAATCGCGCCATGCCGGGCAATCTATACTGGCCAGGAAGTGAAGGAATAAAAGGGCGCCTACTGAACTAATATAGGATTACTGTGAGCAACCGTGATTAAGCTGGGTTGTTTATACATTTGGAGCTAGTTCATAGAGTAGGGAGAGGGGAACTTTGTAGCTGTACAAATCTTCTAATCAATTCTTTGATTCATTTAACTCCTTCGTTAAAAGGATAGGAATCTCAATGATCAATTTCATAGTACAATACAAGAAGAGGATGAGTTATATCATAACTCTATCCCCTGAATATCTCCTAAATATCTGATGTGATCTTTGACGAATCTACTAGTCCAACACCCTCTTCAAGCGAAACGTCGGATGTTTAGAGATGCAAAGTTTGAACCTGAAAAACTCAAATAATGGACGAGGAAGGTTTTTGGTGAAAATGTTCGCTATCTAGAGTGAGGTAGATACATGGCGAAGACGAATCTTGCCAGAAGCAACCAACTCGCGAACAAAATGGTAGTCGATATCGATGTGCTTGACCCACTTGTGAGCAACATGATTTTGAGCCAAGAAAATGGCACTGTTGTATGCGGGTGACTACTGCAAAAATGATTATCACGAGGATCCTGAAGAAACTGGCTGGCAGAGTTAACTGCAAAGGCAAGATCATGATAAGTGATAGTGAGGTATTGGAGGGCGCCAACCAGAGAACAATAGAGAGTGGGATTGGCAAACTTCCTACAAGTAGCACTGTGAAGCTTAGATTGCGAGAGAAATGGCGTTGAAACCGGGGCAACATTGGTCATTCGAGCATGAGTCAGGGTACCACGAGCATACTTTGCTTGGCCTAAGAATAACCCCGAGGGAGTAGACTCGACTCCTAAACCAAGAAAGTAATGTAGAGAACCCAGATCCTTAATAGAGAACTCGGAGTCAGTACGAGCAATGAACTGTCGAATGGCAGTAGGATCATTCCTGGTAAGGATGATATTGTCAACATAGACCAAGAGATACATCAAGGTACTGCCGTGGGAGAAGACAAACAAAGATGTATCCGCTGCACTGCAAAAAAATCCCAATTGTCGGAGGCAAGTGCTAAAGCACTGAAACCAAGCACGGGGAGTCGAGTCCCGGTAGCCGACTGGTTGAGCCATATAGATTGGAGCATTAAGAACACCATTGAGTAACGCATTATTAACATCCAGTTGATGAAGATGCCAACGACGCATAGTGACAATAGCAAGGACCGTGCGTACAATGGAGGCTTTGACCACCGGACTAAAAGTGTGATTAAAGTCGAATCCAGGAATCTGAGAAAAATCCAGAGCGACAAGACAAGCCTTGTAACGATCAATGCTACATTCGGGTGATATTTGAGACAGAAGACCTATTTGGAGCAAACAACGTTCACATCCGGAGAACGTGGAACCAAGTCCCAAGTGTGTTGATGACGAAGAGAGGCCATTTCTTCGTCCATGGCAGCGATCCAGCGAGGATCCCGAAGAGCTGCACTATAGTCCCGTGGTTCTTTCTAAGAAATCAGGGCTGCAAGAAGACCACGGACTCCATAGTCAGAGAAGTCTCGAGGATGACGGGATCCATCCATGGTCTGTGTGGTCATCCTATGGTGCGAAGAGGAGATGGCGCAGGAGGATCAGCGGAACTCGGTAACTCTGGGCATGGAGTACGAGTCACATAAGGAGACATAGAGATTGAACAGGAGGCCTCAGGGACCGGAGGTGCTGGCGGAGACCAAGTGGCACCAGAATCGAAACAAACCGAGCAGGACATCACCTGGGCAGAGGGCGGTGACTCAGACAAGGGCATCACTTGAGAAGATTCCGACTCCAAGAATGTAGAATCATCCAAGGAAGAAAAAATGACATCAAATTTTCCAGAGGAAGCAAATGGATAGCAAAGCTCATCGAACCGAGCATAGCGAGTGATGTAGACACAACCCGATGAAGGATCAAGGCAGCGAAAACATTTGTACTGAGAGCTATAGCTAAGGAAAACACATGGACGACTCTGCGGTGATAGCTTGTGAGAAGTATAGGGCGAGTGAAAGGATAAACTCTACAGCCAAAAGGATGAAAGTTAAGAGTAAATCGGGGACCGTCCAAAAAGAACACTGTAAGGAGGTCACCCAGTAGAACAGGCGTGGGAAGCCGATTAATAGTATAAACTGCAGTAGCAAAATCATCGTCCCAATAAGACAGGGGCACGCGAGACTAAAAAAGCATAGTTAACCCCATTTCAACAATGTGGTGGTGCTTACGCTCAAGCCGACCATTTTGTTCCGAAGGGTAAGGGCAAGATACTCGATAATGGATGCCCTTGGAGGCAAAATACGACTGAAGGCGAGTATTGCAGAACTCAGTACCACCATCACTCTAAAAGACCTTGATGCAAGCTGATAATTGATTCTTGACTAAAGCTTCAAACTGCATATAAACGTCGAAAAATTGAACTTTCGACGAATGGTATAAAGCCAAGAAAACCGTGAATAATCATCCACAAAAACAACATAATAACTGAAATCATTGCAGGATATAACCGGCGCAGGACCCCATAAATCACAGTGAATCAAATCAAGCATATGCAAGGCACGTTTAGTGTTCTCAACAAACAACTGCCTCTGGCCCTTTGGCATAACACATGGGGCGCAGAGATGTGGTTTAGGAAGCAAAGTAGAAACAGATAATAGGCCACATTTATCTAAACTAGAGAGAACACTATGGGGTACATGTCCCAGTCGAGCATACCAAAGCTCAAACGTTGCCTGTCCCATCTTATTTTGAATGAAAGAAAACAATGTAGCGTCTCCCTATTCCAGAACATGGAGCCCATCCTTACTGTGACCTCTTCCCACGATCGCCTTAGTGGCTTTGTTCGGAATGATAAAATTCCGATCATCAAAAGTAATCAGAACACCAAGGTCTCGAGTTAACTTGCTAATTGAAAGAATTTTTTTAGTAATGTTTGGAACAACTAAAACATCATATAGACGTATCATAGGAGTAATCTAAGAATCACCAACATGTGAAATGGGAATAGTAGCACCATTACCAATTGAAACACAAGAGTTACCAGAATAAGGGGTGACATTCTCTGGGGCTGAGGCAGAATAAGTCATGAGACTGGTAGCGCCTGAATCAATGAACCAATCCGAGGTGCATGAAGTAGGATCCAACTACAGCGATTGAAAAGACTCAGCCAAATGAGTAAAATTCGATCGACGAGAAGGCAAAACCAAATGGAAACACGAGGAAGAATTGTGTCAATTTCTACCACACCATTGGCATTGAAGCAGCTCACCACGGCCACAGGAGGCTCCAACATCACGACCAGGATGTCTACCAGTCCAACGGCCACCGGAACGACCACCAAGGCGCATGTAGCTGACGCGCCACCCCCATGCACCGGATTGTGGCCCCACGAGCGGCTAGAACCTGGCGCGTCTGAGACAGCAAATGCGGCGAGATGAACCTGAGGTGCAGTAGAGGAGCCGAACCTTGGGAGTGTGTTTAGAAAACATTCATGGTTTTCAGCTTGCGTCACAACATCTGCGTATTGTGGCGTCGGAACCTGGTGAAGAAGCATAGCGGAGAAATTCTTATAGTCTGGTCCAAGAGCACTGAGAAACCATAAGACCTGATCGACGTTTGTTTCCAGAGCTCCCATGGTTGCCAGGCGGTCAAAAATACTGTTGAAGCGAAGATGGAGCTCGTGGACAAAACCAGTGCGACGGAGACTTAGAACCTGAACCCTCGGATTTAGGACGCTGGCTTGGCTTCGATTCTGATACACATTGTACAGAGTATCCCAGATCTAACGAGAAGTGGCGCAACCTACCACCTCCGTCATTGCCTCCGGCGAGAGGGACGAGAACAAGAGGCTGCAAAGCCGCTGGTTTTTAGCCAGCCATGCCTGACGCGCACCATCTTCGGTTTCAGATGCGGTGTTCTTGAGTAGGGAAGCAACAACAGTGGCAAAGGAGGACACCACTGGGACGGCCGAGGAAGAAGAAGAAGACCCAGCGGAGGAAGAAGACGCCTGCGGACACGGATGAGTTCCGTCAAGAAAACGGAAAAGATCCTGAGATAGCAAAACGTGTTGCACTTGAGTTTTCCACAACATAAAATTATCGGATGAGAGTTTGATGCTCAACATGTGCACTAAGGTGGTGTATGGCAGCTTTTTGTCATATTGAACAATCGCCATTGAACAAGAGCAGAAGCAGGATGGTAAAATAAAAAAATAGTGGAGAAGAGACCAAAAATGGTTACTGCGAGAAGAATGACAAGGGAGAAGAGAAACAAGAAGTGTGCTGCCGGAAAAAAGAATACTCGGAATTTTTACTGCTCTAATACCTTAAAAGGATAGGAATCTCAATGATCAATTCCATACCGTAAAAGAAAATATATAAAGTACAATACAAGAAGAGGATGAGTTATATCAGAACTATATCCCCTGAATATTTCCTATATATCTGCTGTGATCTTCGACAAATCTACTAGTCTGACATTCGTTCTTCTTCACTAATATTTTCAAACATGATGTTGCGGATTTCAGATAGTGAGATACATACATTATCACCTTCAAACGTGATGTTGTCGATTTCAGATAGTGAGATACACGTTCAAACATGATGTTGTCAATTTCAAATAGTGAGATACACGTTCATACATTATCATCTTCAAAACATAATAGAAATATCAGATGACGAAATATGATCCATATATTATCAATTCAGATAGTAGGATACACGTTCATAGATTATCATCTTCAAACGTGATAGAAATATCAGATGACGAAATATGATCCATATAACTAATCAGTAGTCATGGCGTAATGGATGGGTAGTTGTGGTTGTTTGTATGTTGGAAACTGTCTAGCTTCGGTTAATGTACATGAGAATGTAGTCATTATATCATTATGGTGTACAATAGTATCTGAGTGTATAATTTTCCTCAAATTTAAAGCCAAATGTGAAAAGTATTACTACTCCATTTACATTGCATTTCTCCGGTGTAGCTAGTTAGAACACGAAAAGCATTTAGTGGCGGAACCAGAACAGTATTTTAGGGGGATTGATTTACACTGGAATTTTTTTTGGACGCTAAATTGTATTGGTATTTTTTTCCGGCACTAAAATACACTGGATTTTTTTCTTCTGAAAACTTAATTCGACATATTCAAACAAAATCCGCTTAAATAATGAAGTGGTATAAAATAATTCAAATTTTACAAATAAGTCAAATCACACTTACTATTATTCTATCTTGTTAATTAATGAATTTAAGATAATATAAATAAGATTTAAAAAATAAAATTAGTGGGAAAATTACACATATGAATCAATTTATACCTGATTGAAATTGATTTATGTCTAGAATTAATTCAATAATTTAATAACTTGATAAAGAGTCCGTCTCTTGAAAGACGGTCTTTTCATAAGTTATGGAAAGACCAAGGTTTAAACTGTAAATTTGAAAAAATTAAAATAAAATTTTCGGGTTGTATTAATCGTGTCATAAACCTATCACTCCTAAATATTGCATAATAAAATTTTAATATTGCAACTAAAATCTTTTACTTTTCTGTAATTCCATTTCAACCACGTCTTTCCATATGCCCATGGAAAGATGATCTTTCTCAAAACTTTGCCCTTGATAAAATAGCATAATTACTACTTAATTAAAAATATATAACTTTATTAAGATTTTCTTAGTTAAAAAAACTTTTACCATATCCATCGGCATTAATTTGAAAATGAGATAACAAATCACTCATAACACCCTCATCTTAATTAATTTTGGTAATAAAATTAATATGAGTAAAGCTGCAAAGTAATTTGGGATTATTCTGAATGTTGGACGGATGAGATTTTCTAGAAAGAAAAGAGTTGGGCATTGAGAGTAGTTGGACATATTGGGTTAACCTCATTTATCAGGTTTCTTTTTTTCCCTTGAAGAGAACAATGGCCTAAAACGACGTCGTTTTGTTTAATGAAGAAACAAAAAAATGGCCATCGTCTTCCTCAGAACTCACCGGAAAAGAGAGATGAAACCTAGGTTTAGGGGGGCGAAATCCATGTATTACGGTGGCTCATAGACCTAAATTCTAGGCCACCGAATCCTAAGGGGTGGCGCCAACACCCCCTCGCACCCATGGTTTCGCCTTGACTCCATTGATCCATTTACCTGCTATTTCATATTCCCACTCTATTTCATTGAAGAATTTGTCCATGCTGACTACTCTCTCCGTCTCATTCTAAATTTTTTTAACGGTATTCAATGAGCATGTTTGACCGTAAATATTTCTAGTTACCTATAATAATGCCGCATAAAAAATTGATATTTAGAAAGTAGATATTAAGATAAATTTAACAGTATATCACATGATATTTTCATTATTTATATATTAATTTATATTTAGAGTCAAAGTTAACAAAATTTGACTATCAAAAAGTATATAAGCAATTTAGATTGGGATGGAGAGAGTGTGTTTTACTGTTATCAAACTATGTGGATTGCGCAAGTTGGATATCTATAATTGAGGTTAATTTTTTTGTTTACTTCCTTCTTCGTTTCTTTGGGTTTGGAGTATTTTTTTTTACTATTTTTATGATTTTGAAACAGATAATATTGAAAGATTCATTTAATTTAATCAGCTTATTTAATTTTATTTTTAAAAAAAAATCAATTTCATTCAATCATTCCATTTACTTAAAGTCAAGCATATAATGTTATTGTGCTATACCCAAAGAGGGAGGAAGTATCTATAATAATAGACATTAGTAGAGCATCTCCAATGGTAAGTTGCAATGAGTTGTACCTTGACTTACCATGTCATCTTTTCAAGGGGACAATCTATACACTCCCACAATGGTAATCTACATTCATGTGTAGATTGATAGGTACCACATGTTTTTACAATATTCATGTTTGTTTTTAATTAAATATAATTGTTATATGTCTAACAATTATAATTGATAAAATAAGTATTATTGTTGTACTTTAAAGCAAAAAATATATAATTTAAAAAATATTTTATATAAATTACAATATTTTATCCTCTCTTTAAAGATACATCAAGTATGCATGAAAGAGCTAAAAAAATCACAAGAAAATATGTGAAATCATTAGAACTAAGAATGAAATGTTTTGTAGCTTTTAATTAATTTTATATTTTAATTTTGAATTCAGACAATGCAATTTTATATAATTTTCAATACATACTTTCTATCTTTATTATTTAAAAAAATATATTTTATTGATTATTTTACGATTCTATTCATCATCGAGATAAAATAAAATAAAATAATTGTATTTTGAATAGATATGGTATATTATAGTTTTTGTTGTACGTGGATATTGTATGCTTGCTAATAAGGAGATTGTATGTGGAATACACTTTTTACATTCGAAGCAGACATCAAACAACCTACCCCCACAAGCTAAAGCTACTTGGAAGCTGATGATGTGGATTTTGCAGGAGCAGACTTGCTGCAATTTATGAAATTTTGTAAACAGCTCCAAAAACACTACCGTTGGAGATGCTCGTAGTGGGAAGAATTTTGAATGCAAGTTCTCATCGATTTCTCATAAAATTGTATTGACTTGATATAAAGATTTAGAGAAATATAGAAAGTTGGTAGTTATAACTTGTAACATTGACAATTGAATGGTAAATTAAGAATAAAATATCTATTCTCTAACTAAAAGCGTGCTAAATTTATCCGTGCATGGATTTGGTTACTGTCACAGGTCGTCACACCTTTAGTTTCCCATCCTCATGTCTGCTTCACCCCTTTGTTCCTTCCCCAATTTCCAAGCTTCCCACCGGGTGCTCTACGTAAACAACAATTCTCCAATATTCGGTGATAATAGTCTATCTTAATTAGCTCAACTCAGTACATCTTTGGGCCTAAGAAAATTATAAACTTATTCAACCCACATAATTTACTAGCCTATCGGGTCCCATATAGCCCAATAAGCTGAATATACATTTTTGACCCTAATAATGGTGCGTACACACACATATATATATGGTATGTGTACATTTTTACATTCGTGACATACGATACTTTCTACAATGTTTGCTGACTTAGACATTGGAGTTTTTTCCCTGGAACTTCCCGGGGATTGATTTCAGGTGACTCATAATCGATGAGTTCGGAGATTATTGTTCGGGTGGATTCCAAATGCATCATTAGGAAAAAATGATGCAATTTCATTTCTTTTTTCCCATCCTTAAAAGTTAGAAAGATATAATCAAAATACAAATAACAATTACAGTATTATAAAAGAAAAAACACATGTTATCCGGTTTACCGTTCGACGCACTATGTTAACTACTCCCTCCGTTCCAATTTAAATTGCTTATTTACTTTTCCAGAGTCAAACTTTATAAACTTTGACCATAAATATAAATTAATGAATATATCATGTGAGATATTGTTAGATTTGTCTTAACATCTACAGTATTTTCTAAATATTAATTTTTTATGCAAAATTATTACAAGTAACTAGAGATATTTACGCTCAAATATACTCATTGAATATTGTGAAAAAGTAAACAAGCAATTTAGAGTGAGATGAGACTATCCGGTAACAATAATGATTGTCAAACCCTAGTATATGGGATGACTCATTTCCGAGAGTCATTTCCCACCTTCATTCAAAATTCAAAATACAAAAATGGGAAGACTCAGCACAAAGACAGCCATTGAAGACCTCAGGAATGCCCGCATTCTGGAAAATCAGGTACTCCATCTGTGCGTGTTTTTCTTCTTCTCCATTTCCCTTTCTTTTTGTTGCTTGGTGCGCTCAATTGTTTTTGCTCTGTGATGAATAGGCTCGACTAGCTAGTTTAGGAGTAAAGAAAACCATAGAAGATCTGCGATCGATCACATCATCTGCAAAGCCCACAAAGAGAAAAGGGCGGAAAGTTGATTATTCCGAGGCCCCTTTGCGCCGATCTGGCCGGCTGAAGGTGAAGAGCTCAGGGGAAAGTGGATTTTATATGCTTGATGATGGCTATGATGATGACGGTGAGAATAGGCGTGCGAATGCACCTCCGTTGAGGAAGGCCCGAGGGGCGTCGCTTTCGCAAGAAGCTTTGGCCCGCCGATGTAACAGTAAAGGAAGAGGGAGTTTGTATGATCCCACTTATGGGATTTCTTGCCATTTCTGCAGGTTAGATGTCTTTCCATTTCTAGAAATCTTTTTTTTAATTTTGATGATTCCTACTGATGTGATGATGTGCCAGATGTTTTAGTCTTTGATCTTTGGTGATGTGATGCACTTATTTGTGACAATTGCTTTAAATCCTAAATCTGTGATTTGAATGTGGTTAATCAATGCATTGTATGTCTCGATGATGTGAATGTGCTAAATTGTTGCCACCTGCTTCTATGTTGTTGCCTATGGCTCGCAATATTCAACTTTTTCGGGAGCCTATCCAACATTTGATGTCTGAGAATTGTGTAAAACTGTACGGATTTGAAAGTTTAAATTCTGGCAAACCCCCTTGAGATAGAGCCCTTTTGAGGATTCTAACATAGTATCAGAGGAACGAGGAACGTTTGGTTTTAAAAACTAGTTAATTTCAGTAGCTGTAGTTTTGACTAATATATGTTAATATCACAATACACTTGCAGGCAGAAGAAATTGTGTGGTGAAGAAGATTGTAGAAGATGTGGTAATATGGAATTGGATCAACCTT
>JAULKM010100858.1:0-26175 GCA_032355605.1 Rubia tinctorum | reverse complement strand
GTACTTTTGTATAGCTCCCTCTAGTACTAAATCCACTAAGGATTCCAAGATGTCATAATTGATACTCTAAACCTAGGATGTTTTTTATTTCATTTCAGGTGTGGGATGCCTAATAAATACTCCCATCATCCTCTCGGATGATTTCTAATTAAAAAAATTTAGTTTCGTCCCACTGGAATCTAGAACAGAAACAAACAAGAAATTAAAATTCATACATGTTGTTGATGCTGAAGGAGGTTGAACCTTACTGGGAAAAAAAGCGGAACACATAATTAGTTAACTTTACCGAAAGCGCATCTGGCATTTCTGGGGCGGGATCAAGTCCCCTTACCTAACCTAGATCTGCCGCTAGTTCTCAAGTGGTGGAGATACGATCGATTGCTGGATACTTATTTGAATTCTAGAGTGGGAATAAAAAGGGCAGCAATATATTGATAAGAATTGAGAAGTTCTGAAATCATCAAACAATGGGATATATTTTTTTCCAAAATCATCGACACTTTTTTTAAGGAGGGTTTGTTCTCTCATAAAATCATTGAAGGAACAATACCGTCGCTTTATACTGTAATTTCTGTGCATTCATTAAGAGAGATTACAGGCAACTCAATAAATGTCAAATATAATTTTTATTACAAAAATAAGAAAACTGAATTAAATATGACTGTATTAGAGAGTGTTTGGCTTGTCGATGAGAATTTCAATGAGAATTAATATTGGAGAGTCTAACTCAATATTCAGATCACATGGCCCAGTTCACTTTTTATAGTAGCCAGCCTGATGAGTAATTTTCACTCCAAGATATTGGTCTATGAGTAATCATATTCCAATTGTAGGTCGAATCCTATCATAATTAAGCATCCTAACCCTAATATTAAGTCTTTAAAGAGGTCTGCGCTCACTTACCTTTCAAATACAATTTTCTCTAACAACTCTTATCAACTTAAACATTAAAGTGAGTACAGGAACCAACTTGGTCATATTAATATGTTTTAGGTCACGGAGAGTAAGGTCTTGGCGATATATACCCATCGAGATTTGAAATTCATTAAGTATCATGTTAAGAAGTTACTATATGAAGTCACATATGCTAGGAATTTGCATTTTGGTGAATTGGCTCGCTAGTTGTCCCAAAGGTACCCACCTCATGAGATCTGGCTTCTTTGGTCTAGTATTTGCTACTTTAATCCTCTCACCCTCGCCACTATCATGAGCCAACTAGTGATCCATTATATGTGAATGAAGCTCCATCATTAAAGGCAATGATTTCTTCCCCCAAAATCCCAAATGAAAGGAAATGAATATCCATCATCCTTAATATTCTCAACCCAGTCCACTTTCTCTTTAACTTTCTCCAGTCTACCCAATATGGTAGCCATGTGAGCAAGAGTAGTTCTGAATATTAAGAATTACATGCACTATCTAACGCCTATAGCCATGGAGTGGACATCCTTGGATTTTTTTAAAAACCCGATAGGTTTCCACTACGTGATTCATCAATACACGAGAATAGTCCAGATGAGCAGGACCTTCACTTCTTAGAACTTAGAGCTGAGCTTTCAGCACTTTTTTCAGTTCACTTTCTTCATGGGGAAAGCTCCGTTCTTCACCGATTGTTGTTCACCATTTTAAAGAGATTTCTACAGCTCTTCTATCTTCCCTAATAATGGACCCTCTCTTAGTGAACTTTTCTAGATAGTCCAAAAGGATACAATATTATCTCTGATGAGGCGTCAAATGCATGTGTTTCCCAAGGAATTTTGCATATCTTTTGTTATCTTTTGTATGGTAGATTTCTAGATTTAAGTGAATTTACATTACAAGGGGTTTAGATGACCGCTCATGGTTTTCATATCTAAATCCCTCATTTTGTAGCTTACTTTATATATAATTAATTCTATGTCCTTACAAGTATCTAGAACCATTTTTGTGAGCTTTTATTTGTATATTTCTCGTAGGCACTTCAGACTGTACATAAGGCCATTCGTAAGAATGATATTCGATAGCATAAGGTCATTTGCAAGGATGGTAGTAGGCTGAAGGGCACGTGCTAAAAATGTGTTAGTTAATGGATGCAGCGAAGAAAAAAGACTCAAGTCCAGAAGGAAGTGAAGACTTGCATGATCAGTGCCAAACCATTTGCTGAGGAGATTAAGTCCTAGCATGGGCCGTGTGCTCAGAAGTTGAAGACTAAGAAATCTAGTCCGTGGCTTGCGACCTATTGTGCAACAGCGCACTCAGAAGAAAAAGACGATAACTCCAGACGGTGGGCAACGTGCTTTTGTACAGGCCGCATGATCCGCACTCTGCTGGGTTGTTAAGTTACCAACCTTTCGAGAGATCAATTACCCGTGGAGCGCTTCTCAGAGATAGAATCTATATATTTCTCCTATATGCTCACTATAAACTACTAGAAAGTAGCTAGTGGAAAGTCCGGGGTAGTCCATAGAGATGCTATAATTCGAGAGTTTACTATGCACAACTCAAAATTAGGCGTCACTCAGATTATGTGTTGGGAATAGCTAGTGCTACAAACATAGGATTTTGGGGATTTTATCTAACAGCTACTAATCATGCAAACAAAAAAGATTAAACTAGACTTGGGGATATTTGCGCAACATGACTGATGATTGACTTTGATCCTAGACTCTATCATATATAAAGCACATAGACCTATCTCATGTCTATGTCACATAGTGTTGGTGATAGTCGTTCATTCCCAATGTCTGTTATGGAAAGGTTCGTTGACATCTTGTTGCCTATCATCATCGCCTCCGTCATTAGGGAAATTTTGTCGATAGACTAAGTATTTGCTCCGCTTTCCTCGTAAAACTCACTCCAAATGCTAACAAGCCTCCGCTTACAGGATCAAGTGCCTGACCATTCGCCTTGCTCAGGTAGCAACCATTAGGTATGAAAGTGAGAAAAATACATCTCGTGCACTCAACTTTAGATGCTTTTCCCCAAGACTATAGAGGCAAAAGAATAGGTATCTCATGATGAGTCTACGGTATAAACGACTATGGTCGCTACACGACAACCCTAGTTGCTACAAACTATCCTGCTAATCTATCGGGGTACACCGAGGGTTTTTACGCCCCTGTTAGTGTATCGCATCCCTAAATGTACATTATTATATGATGATCCAATCAAGTTTGGCTCTAAAAATTGGAACGGTACTCTCGATCATACATGCATGCACTCACAACGCCGGTACTCCCAAACCTACAATAGGCATAACCCAACACTCCCAAGGTAGCAATCAAGCCTAGCATGAAAAAATATCCCATATGAAACTACGGTGCATCATAGAATATACATAACATGCATCTTACCAGAATATAAATCTCAAATCAAACATGAATGTTCATAGACATAAAAGATAGGAAGATCTAGGATCTCACAAAATCATCACCCATTCATAAAACTAGATAAATTCCCAAGTAATTACCCTACTCCATGGACATTAAACCCAATACAATAATTGGATTCAATGGCATAAGTATAAACTAGGAAATAGTAAATGAGAAGAGAAGAGTTAGTCTCTTTCTCTCTCTACCTACTCGTAGATCTAGAATTATAACAATGAAGGCTCCTTAAACCCCAGTAGACTAGTGCTCTTTATATAGTAGGTGGAATGTGCCTTAGAAATAACAAAAAACAAAGGGAAACCATATAAGCCACGTCGGCACAAGCCATGCAATAGGGTTGTAGAATCTAGATGCTCAAAGTGCTTTTGAGAAATCTACAAATAAGCTCACAAAAATAGAATCTAGATGCTCATAAAGGCATAGTATCTATTAGATCTAAATAAGCTGAAAAAATGAGGGATTAAGATAAGAAAACCAACAATGTTCATCTAAACCCCCATATAATCTAAACCCACTTAAACCAAGCAATCTACCACACAAAAGCTACTAAAAGATATGCTAAATGAATTAGGAAACATATGCTTCTAGCATCTCATCACTTCATTCTCATACCGCCCAGATCAGCAGTCCAAATAGCGGCTTGTGTGTCTTTGCACGAGCCGTACACTCAGTATTGGCCAATGATGACATCCTGGTTGCGGCCCA
This sequence comes from Rubia tinctorum, assembly GCA_032355605.1. Lineage (NCBI taxonomy): Eukaryota > Viridiplantae > Streptophyta > Magnoliopsida > Gentianales > Rubiaceae > Rubia > Rubia tinctorum. The sequence goes on along the minus strand of JAULKM010100858.1, from coordinate 22,102 downwards.
TGTACTTTTGCACGGGCTGTGTGCTATTGCAAGACCCGTGCTGACATGGCTACTACAATTTCTAGTTTTTTGTGCCTATGAATCCAATGATTTCTTTGGATTCAATGTCTCTATATTAGTTTATTTCTTGGGAAATTATTTGTATTCATGACTAGATATTGACTTTGTGAGATTCTTAGATTTCCCTATCTTTATGTTTACAAATATCTGTGCTTGATTTATGCTTTATATTCTTGTAAGATGTATGCCATATATGTTATAAGATGCACCCATATGCACTCATAGATTCATGTGTCGTATACCATCGTACTATGTTTTTCACGTCATCTTGGGAGTGTTATATTTGAGATAAATAGTAGGTTCGTGAGTACCGAGGAGGTGAGTACATGCATGCTATCTTGAGAGTACCATCCCAATAATTGGACTCTAAACTAATTAGTTCATTGTGTAATAATCATTCTTGTTAGGGACGATAAATACCCTAATGGGGGAAACTCTCAGCAAAACCCTGTGCATAATAGTTTGTAGTGACTAGGGTTGTTGTGTAGCGACTAGGGTCGTGTCACCCCGAGAGTCATCAGGAGATGAAAACTCATTTGCCTCTCTAGTCCTAGGGATTGTGTCCATAGTGGATTTCTTGGGACGTGTTGTCTCACTATCATATATAACAGTTGCGACCTACACAAAGCTTTGTTCCTTTAAGTAGGGGCGCATTAGGATTGGGAGTGAGATTGATGGGCAAAGAATTGTTGTATCGAAAGGGTGATCAAAGCGCTCTACCTAATTACAGAGGCAGTGTGGTAGCTTCATAAAGTGGAGACGAACCATTGTGTGACAGATATTGAGAATTCCCATCTATCTCCACACTATGTGACATAGACATAAGATAGGTTTATATGTCTTACATGTGATATATATAAGATCAAAGTCATTCATTCGTCATGTCACACAAATATCCTCAAAGGGTAGTTTATTATAGTTTAATCTGTCTTGTTTGTATGATCATTAGTTGTTAGAAGAAAAAAACAGAAAACTTATTTTTGCCATACTAGCTATTCCCGACACACAATGGGAGTGACGACCTATTGTGGGTTGTGTATAGTTATTTTCGAATTGTAGTATCTTTGTGGGTGACCCCAAACATGCCACGAGCTACTCTATAGTAGTTTGTAGTGAGCATGGAAGCAACTCTATAATTTCTTATCTTTGTTTCGAGCAATCTGTGTGTTAATTGGGCTCTCCAACAAGGAAGGTTTTGTAACGACCATGTGAAGTGCCAATCAAATTTTTGCACCGTTGGCGGGGATACTAGTATTAATTTGATTGCTAAATTGCATGACTAGTTGGTAGTAGTAGCTTGTGTTTTAGTTAACTTATTTTTATAGTTTTAGTTGGTTAATTTATTGATCTTTTAAATATTTGTTCTTGTTACTCCTAATTTGTTTTGTTAGTGTTCTCTATTGGATTGGTACTGTTTTTCTTCTTTTTTATGGTACACACTCGTACCACGTACTTAGGAGCTCTACACTATCTGCTAGAAAATATAGATGGCCGGAGAAGGAGGAGAAGGAAAATTAGAGAATAAGTTCTACAGGGACTAACAATTGATTTAAAGGTAGATATATGGACTATGCTGAAAGATAAAAAAAATGGTGAGGGATTTGATGGCTCCTAACTTAGAGAATCAACCCCTCTGCATTGTCTTCCCGCATCTTCTGCAAAATGTTACATGTGAGAACAAGAGTGGCATAATTCAGTGTCTTCTTATATTCCACGTGATGGCCGGCGAGGACTTAAAAAATACTTATCCGAGTTTCATTTTGTCTATAAAAACATGAAACCGTCGGGAGTATCGGAGGAAGACTACAACTTACGGTCCTTCCTATTATCACATCGAGACGCGGTGAAGGATTCGTTGTACTACCTCTCGTGTACTATTTATTTACGGGCTTGTGTGATGAGGATATGCAAATGGTAAATACAGAGTGCAATGGATCGATAACGAACAAGAGCCTAAAGGACACAATGATCTTTTTTAAGGAGAAGGCGAATGGATCATGCCAATTGCGGACTCGGTCAAGAGTGAAAACATTGGAAGAACCCACAATCCCCTAATATAGAAGAGCAAGTCCAATATCTCACATTGGTGATGGAAGAGTTCATGAAAGGGAGGACTCACCAAGTGAAGGTTTTTGGGATTTGTAGTTTGGATCATTCAACTAACATGTGCCATCAAGTAGTGGATGAATTTGAGAAAGTGAAGGCCTTGGAATACAATAGAGGGAATAGATAGTTAGGTAGGAGCAACAACAAGGTTTATGAGGGAAGCAAGGGGACAATCACCAAAACCCACCAACTCTTTCAACCCCTGATATCGAGACCACCCAAATTTTTGGTGGCGCGATGACAACCAAGGGTACAATCAAGGGGGGGTCCTACCTCAACCTTACCAAAGGGATGAAGGGCCTTCTAAAAAAAGATCCCATCTTCAAGTTGGATCGAGATGAGAATTTGGAGGCAATTACTCAAATGACCAAGAAGAATTATATGTTTGCGGAGCACACAGAGCGAGACCTCTAAGAGTTGGGCAAGAGGGCCTTCTTGAGCATAAAGAATATCGAGGTGCCAGTGGGGAAATTGACTACCTCGATTAGCAGACTCAAAGCAAGGAATTATGGCAAGCTACCTTCCCAACCCGAAGTCAACCCACGAAATGTGAGCGCTTCAAACTTGAGAAGTGGGAAGGAAGTGAGAGAAGCTGATAAGGAAAATTTTCAAGAGGATGACAAGATTGTGGAGAACACCAAGACCGTATTTTAAGAGGAAGAGAAACATTTTGAGGAGGATCACGCACAAGAGCTCCCTACCGCCAAGGCGAAAGAAGTCAAATGCCCGCCGCCATTCTCGAGTGCTTTGAGGGGAAAAGCAAAGGTGGCATCAACAATTTCGTTATGTTTTCGAAAATATTGAGGTTAGTATTCCACTCTTAGATGTAATTGAGTGAACTCCATCATATGCCAAGTTTTTAAAGGCCTAAGCCTATTAAAGAGGTAGGAAAATTGAAAATAGAGGGAATTGCCACATTAGCTCATAGAAACCTTCCTAAGAAATGTGATAATCCAAATATATTTTCTAATTCTTTCTATTTAGGTGGAAAGCTAATTAAGGATGCTATGATTGATCTTGAAAGCTCTATTAATGTTATCCACTATAGCTTGTATGAAGCTCTTGATTTGGAAGAGCTTAGGGAAGGAGACTAGGGTGATAGTCCAATTGGCCGATCATTCCCAAAACTATTCCTAGGGGGTTAGTTAGAGATGTGATGGTTAGATTTGGCAATCTTATTTTTCTAGCAGACTTCTATGTCCTTGATATGTTGCATGATGGAGGTGCACCCCCAATTTTATTGGGGAGACTATTTTTGAAAACATCGAGGACCAAGATAGATGTCCACTTAGGAATATTGACCCTATAGGATGACATAGATAAGATCGGCTTTGATATTTATAAATCTAATCATGGATCCTCAAACTCCTCTCTTGCATCCATGTTGTATACAAAGTATCAAAACTATGTAAAAATTAGTCATCTCTCAAACTATTAGAATATTCATGTATTTTAGTGTTGCGACACTTCTTCCAAGGATAGTATACATACGAAAATTCTCTTTCGCAACATTTGCAAATGCGCATTCAATGAAGCTAACTACAAATGATTGATACTCTGCACTTGTTCTATCCTCATCAAACAATTACTCTATCCACGGAAAATCCAACAATATAATAATAATTAAACAATTTTTTAGCTTTCTAATCTGTCCATTATTAATCGAAACATAAAAAACTCATTTCAATGCATGATTTAGTTAAACATATAAGTTAATCGACGCCTAGATTTTGCATGTCTCACATTGTAAAACAACGTACATATAATATGCCTAAATTTAAAAAACTCATAGTACCTCATTCATATAAACTCAACCAAGAAACTTAATCAATTATTGAATAAAAGGTAATTACTTAATAATTAATTAGCGAGGTAGCCTGCTTCACATTCCTCAACACTAGCTATCACCTTTAACAAATTAGGATTAAGATGTTGTGTAACATAGAGGAATTGTCTTCTTGAGATCAAACGGTGGTTCTTTTTAAAAATAATGGTCAAATATCCCCAACTTATATACCCGGATAGAGCCGATGTCGGTCGCTAACTTAAATTGCTATCGATCTTATCGACAATGCATGCGACGTCGAAAATAACGCCCGTTCTCATCATTTCATCATGAACAACAATCGACCAACTTCACACACATGTAAGTCAATATTTTTTACTTCGATTTCAAAAGCTTTTTACCCCGGTTATCCAATAATCGAGGTAAAAAATATACCTTTTATTTCGATCATTTCTTAACTGAGGTAAATAAAAAAATTTACTTCACTTTTTAATTAACTGAGGTAAAAGAAATTTTACCTTGATTATTTGCCAAACATGAAATACCCGAAGTAAAAAGCCAAAAAAATAGGTGTATCTTCTTTTAGTAAATATTTAGTGTTTTAGATTCCATAAAATAATACAAAATTTTAAAATGTTCCATAAGATTAATTGACATGTTAAAATTAATATTAAATATTCAAAGCTCTTATTACAAAAGTTTTTGTAATAATTTTTTTTTTCAAAAGATAGAATTTGTAAACTCTCGCATGCGATCTTATTTTACTTTAAAGGGCATTCATCACCAGCTTTCATGTCCCTACACACCAGAGCAAAATGGTTGAGCTTAGAGGAAGCATGGTACATCACTGAAATGAGGTTCTTCATGATTTTCCATTTTTTTTACATCATTGTTTTTTATGCGATGCATTCTCGGTGACTACCTTCACTATCATTCGGCTGCCTACACCTGTTATGTCTAGTTAGTGTTCGCTCTTTGTTATTTTTGGCACTACTCCTGATTACTCCAACTTTCATCCTTTTGTTTGTCAAGTTTTTCCATATTTGCATCGTTTTGCTCCTAATAAATTGATGCCTCAGAATTCGTCATGTATTTTCTTGGGATACAGTTCTCAGTACAAGGGTTATTGTTACCTTGATCCCGCTAAGAAGAAGGAATACATCACTCGGCCTGGTTGCTTTGATGAGTTTTTCTTCCTAGGCTCTCTCACGGGACAAGCAACTGCCTCTAGTTGTCTTGATGTTTCGGCCTTTCTAGAGCCTTTATCGGTACCATCGAAAGTTTTTGAGCAATCTACATCAGCCTCTTCACCCATAATCATTGACGACGATGTAATCCCTCCTTCACTAGATGTTTTGCCAATGTTGAAAGTACATTCGTTTGACTGCCAACCCTTGTTCGCACTTCCAAAGGTGCCTCAAGGTTTGCATGTGTCTTCGCCCACTAATCACATGCTACTCGTTTCAGTGCATGTGCCACCTCTTCGTCATATGTGTCATCCGCCGCAGCTTCCATGTGCAACTCTCCATCCCTATTGGCCTCTTCTCCTCAGCAATTGCTACCACCTGGCTCTGCAACCCCTTCATCGCCTGCGTCTTTATCCTCTGATCATACATCTCGAAATCCTATGATTACTCTCTCAAGAAATGGTTCTCTCAGGTACAAGAACTAGTCTGATTACAATATATCTTTACTTTTAAGTTATTTGTTTGTCAAGACTTAGCTGCACAGCTATTTCCTGGCTATTAAGGATCCTAATTGGGTTGTTGTCATAGAGTCTGAAATGGCTGCTCTCCGCACTCAGTAGACTTGGGAATTAGTTCCTTGTCCTTCGCATGTTAATGTGGTTGAATCAAAATTAGTGCTATATTTAAAGTTCAGGGTTGCTGGCTCGCTTGATCATCATAAAGCGATACTTTTTCCACAAGGATTTTGGCAAATTCCAGGTTTTGATTATAATCACGCTTTCAGTCCTGTGCTCAAGGCTTCTACAATTCGTACTGTCTTATCTTGGCTATTCTTTATCAGCGGATGTTACATCAGTTGGATGTAAAAAATGCCTTCTTGAATGGAGTTCTTGATTCACAAATTTACATAGAGCAGTCCGCTGATTACAAAGATCCTATACGTTTTGAATATGTCCGCCATCTGCAAAAATCCATCCATGGTTAGAAACAAGATCCTCGCGCTTGGTTTCAATGTTTCAGCTCCTTCCTCATAGGCCTTGGTTTCATTTATGGCTTATCAGATACTTCATTATTTGTGTTTGCAAAAGATGCCTCCTTACTCTATCTCTTGGTTTATGTTATTATTATTATAGGAAATGATGGTGCGCTCATTCGTAAGTTCATTGATAGTGTGAATCATGAGTTTAAGAACACCGATTAGGGAACCTTATAGTATTTCTTGGGTTTGTAGGTTGTTCCTACTTCAGACTGCTTGTTCCCTGGTCACGTAAGTTATGCCAAGTACATTCTGGTATAAGGTGGCATGAAAAATACACTTTATATTACCACACTTTTTGTGGCTTATTCACAGCTTCATAGTTCTTCTAGTTGGCAGTTTAGTAATCCCACACTTTATTGTTCGTTGATTGGTACACTTCATTACTTGGCGATCACATGTCCCAGTTTGTCTTATGTTGTCAACATAGTAAGTCAGTTTATGCAGAAATAGACTAATGACCACTTTCAGGGTGCAACTTGAATTTTGTGCTATGTTCGCGACACTCTTCATTTTATGGTCTTTCTTTTCATGAAAATCCATCCACCCCTCCAGTATTAGCTATTCTGATGCCGATTGAACTAGTTATTTGGATACTCATAGGTTGAAATATGGTTACGCCATGTTTCTTGGTGGTAATCTGGTTTCTTGGAGTGCTAAGAAGCAACCTACGATGTCTCGTTCAGTTCAGAATCAGAATATCGTGCTATGCCCGGCAGAATTGGCTTTGATGATGAATATTCTCTGGGAATTGTGTGTGATGATTCATGCGCCTCATGTGTCATTGTGTGATAACAACAATGCTATCTTTCTTGCTCAGAATTATGTTTTGCATAAGAGAGCCAAATACATTACTATAGATTATTATTTTGAGTGTGAGATGGTGACTTCCAGGGAGCTCAAGGTTCATGTTTATTCTGATCTTCAACTTGCAGACATGTTTACAAAAAGTCTACCTCATCCTTAGTTTAAGTTCTTGTGCTCTAAGCTCTGTGTTTCTAGTAATCATTCCCTTCACTTGAGGGCTCTAAGCTTTGCATTTCTAGTAATCCTACCCTTCACTTGAGGGAGGTAATGGATTTAAGGAAGAAGTAGAAGGATAAGAAAAAATCATTTTCCTTATTGTTTTGTAATGTTTTATTCCATTTACAATTGTACCTTTTTAACTCTTGTACTCACATATCAATATCAATACACATAGTCCCATACAGTTGTGATTTTTACATTCTATCAGTTGGCCATATATACCACGAAAAGTTTTCCAATATTTTCTTTTTCTTTGATTTTCATCTTTTTCTTGAACTATTTTTTAAAAAAATATTTTTTCTATTAGTTCTTAATTAATTCATAACAACAATAACAAACAACAATAACAAACAATAATAACAAATAGGGCACTCATATATACATTGATCAACTAGTTAGGAAATTTCATGTCTCACCAAAGTTAGTTACAGACAAAGTCTTAGAAAAGGTGGTCTATCTATAAGTTTATAGATAGGTCCCTTAACAGTTTACTTTAAGAGTTGTATTTTTAAAAGAGATGGTCTCCTATTATGCAATCTTAACTTTTGACAAGGACCTTTGTACAATTCTAACTTTATTCTAACTCTCGCGACCTATCTCTAATATTTTTCCATGGACTTTTCTCCAATTTTTCAACCATTTTCCCTCCCGCTGCAGTTTGCAAAAAATAATTCAAAAATTTATCAAAAACATATTTAAAATTTGAAAAAAACAAATATAATCATCAAATTGAAAATCATAAGCATCATCTACAATAGAAAAACATGAAGTGAAAATCATAAAGCATCGACTAAAAATTGCAGCAAAAAATATATTAAAAAATAAACAAAATATTGGAAGAACATCGACTACAACTAACAAAAAATAACTGAAAATCATAAACTGGAATCATAAAAACATCAACAAAGTTTAAAATATCAAATTTTAAAGAAAAATAACTACAAATAATTCTATCACCTAAACCTCACCCGATAAATAAAAAACATCAAAATGAGGGGAAACACCACAAAAATCATCCTATATCAGAAAAAAAACCTATACACATCAACTCCTTAAACCTCACATAGAAAAATAAAAAAAAACATCAACATGGGAGGGAAAAAAGCTAAAAATATCAATCCACATAAACCAAAAAAATACAAAACATCAACACATATCAACTAAAACTCACTCGAAAAATGAAAAACATTAATATGAGAGAAAAAAACTAATAAGGTTAACTAAAAAGCTATAGTACCTCAAGATTATCTTTACTCTGAAAATCCTAAAACATCAATAAAACTTAATTCTCAAATTTTTTAAAAAAATTACAAACATCAACCTATATTACCGAAAAAATCTACAAACATCAACTCTTATAACCTAAACCTCAACCGGAAAAATGTGAGATATCAACAAGAGAAAAAAACTACATATCAATCCATAACACCCAAAAAATTACAAAACATCAACTCATATCAATTAAATCTCACCCGAACAATGAAAAAATGAAAATGAGAGAAAAAAAGCTACAAACATCAACAAAAAACTTACGGTTCCTGAAGAATTAAAATTCTTTAAAAAGAGGACCTGGTGGGATTCGAACCCAAGCCAATAACCTCAAAACCCAGAGTACTAACCCCCTACACCAGAGACTCATTACTGAACATACAGTCAGTAAAATAATACTAAATCTTTGTATACGCCTTTGAAAAACATAAAACACAAAATAAAACCTCATCTCTGACGCGTAGAAGCTCAGTCGACGTTCGATGTTTGCAACTAAAAGCCATGCGCGGCTCCTCTTCTTCATCTGGTCACGTACATCTCACGCCCCATCGTCTTTTTCATAATCTCTACTTCTTCTTCTGGTAAAGTACCACGCTCCTAATCCATGTCCTCGTTGTCGCATTGCATCACATCGCTTCGCTTTGACGTCTGGAAACCCAAGAGCCCTCGCCGTCTCCTCGCCGTCTGCAAACCCAGACCGTGAGCTAGTGTTTTGATTATCCGTTGAATTTGAAGCCTGAAATCACCGCTGTCGTAGAGTTCAAATCCGACGCCACGGTGTATTGCAGAGGCGGTGTAATCGATGAGCTCACTGGAGTCAAAGTCAAATCCGAAATAGCCGTTTGATCCGGTGGGTTTTGCTATGGAGAATCAGCGACAACGACAAAATATCAGCTGACAGAGAAGATCGGTAGAGATCAGGGAAATTCCGGATGAAATTCGGCGTAAATCCAGTGGTAACCGTTGTTCGGTGTCATTTTTCAATCGACGAGGAGGTTTCTGATCGGCTGCAGAAAAAAATGAAAATGAAAATTCTATTTTTTAATATATATAATATTTGATAATTGCACAATAGGTCCCTATATTTATTAGCATATTTCAAAAAACCACATCTCAAATGAAACATACAATAATTGCACCATAAATCCTGAACTAAAGTTTTGACTGGCTAAAACAAGAATTTGCATTTTTTTAAAATATTTAATATTATATTTTATAAGCTAAAATAAGTAATAATGAGTATTTGAATTTGAAAATATAAAAAGTATATTTTCATATTTTTAAATGAGTCCGTCTCTTGAAAGACGGTCTGTCAGTAATATATGGAAAGACTAAAGTTTCAACTACAAATTAGAAGAAATCAATATTAAATATTAGAGTTGCGTTAATTGGGTCATAAACTTATACCTACTGCACATCACATAATAAATTTTTAATATTGTAACTGAAATATTTTACCTTATATAATTCTAATTCAAACTCGTTTTTCTATATGCTAATGGAAAGGCGGTATTTCCCAATATTTTGCCCTTTTAAATTTTGTATGTAATTTAAGAAATACAGTGTATATGTGAAAAAATACAGTGGCATGTTCATAACTTAATGATGGGACAGACAACTCATCTTTGTAAATTAGTACATTTTCTGAAGAATAATAATACTCAATAATTATTTTATAACAATAAGAAAATCTTCTTAAGGTTATTACTTTTAATTAAGAATTATGAGATCATAAATATTGAGAATACACTCGTAGTAAAAAAACGACGAATAAGATTAGAAAAGGTGAGATTTGAAATTTATTTCGATTTTAGAAGTTAAGTATTTAAGATCCGCACGTGCATGTGCTTGGTTAAACCGGCTCTTGGATTATGCATAGGCCCTAATCAAAATAATATATATATATATATATATATATATATATATATATATATATATCATCCCTTTTTGGAAGAGAATAATTTTTTTCTTTAGGTATGACTGCATGATCATAATTGTTTTCTGAAGATTTTAATTATCTCACAAGCCTTTGCATGTGCGTATTCTCTGAATCAACTTACGAAATTATTATAATCTCTCTATCACCTTTATTATTGCACAAAATACAAACTCTTATTTCTTTAAAAAAATATATTACAATTTGACTTTTGTCTATAATTTTAATTAAATATTTTACTTAATATATATAATATTATTATTATATTAGATCTTAAAACTTGAGGGCAGGGAGCACCGACTCACCTCTCTTGATCAATGTGGCTCAGTCGCTGCTTATGAGTGACTTCATTAGGATCCGTTCGACACAGGTTCATTAATTAGGCCTAACTTCATTAACCTCAGTTTTTGACCAACATGCCCTTTCCATCTTTAAATCCAAATTATTTTCAAAAGTCTTTAAACCATTTGTAAATAATCTGTGTACGAACAGTGTAAGTGAAAGTCCAACTTTTCTAAAAAGAAATTTAAAATAGAGACTTTATAATTTTATGGTTAAACTCCAATAATTTCTCTATTTTATAGAAAATAATATTTATTTTTCTATGTTAAGTACTTTGATAATTTATTAAATATTTATTCTCTCAATTCAACTTAGTTTTTCTATATATGAATTTAGTTTTTCTCCCTCACCTAATTCTCATTTGGCAAATTCTTGGGAAAAACCGTCTTTCCATAAGTTTATGAAAAGACGGAGTTTAATTTAAAAAATAAAAGGTAAATTTTTTAGTTGCAATGTTAAAAATTTATTATACAACGTGTAGTTGTTTTAAAGCTTATGACAGGATTAATACAAACCAAAAATTTTATTTTAATATTTTTTAATTTGCAGTTTAAACCTTAGTTTTTTTCATGACTTGTAGAAATACGGTCTTTCAAGAGACGGACTCTTGATTAATTAGAATAATAAAAGGTTAGAGGTCTTAGTTGCAACATTAAAATTTTATTATGCAACATGTAGTAGTTATAAAGTTTATAACCCGATTCATGCAACCTGATAATTTTATCTTTATTTCTTCTAATTTACACTTTAAATCTTGATCTTTCCATGACTTATGGAAAGACCGTCTTTCAAGAGACGAACTCTTATTGATATAGAGAATGAAATCTTCTATTTCTTCACATTCTCTATTTTAGAGAATGGGATAAAAAATCTTTCGGAGCTAAAAATATAATAAAATCTCTAAATATAACCAAAGTCCAACATGTAAAATTTCTAAAATGTAATTCTTATTTTAAGGAAGCTGTTGGACTTGCTCTAACCCATATCTACTTGCATAACTTGCACACACCACGCATGCAAAATAATTTAAAATGAAAATTTAATTACAGATGACTAGCATATATATTAATTAAGATGGTCTCCTATTATGCACTAAACTTTAGACAGAAATCTTTATGCAATTCTAACTATATTCTACCTTCAGAGACCTATGTCTAATAATTTTACAGGAACCTACCTTTAATAATTTTACAAGGACCTTTCGCTAATATTTTCCAAGGGCTTCTTTGTCCAAAATTTTTCCATCATTTTCCTGTCATCTGCAATCAGCAAAAAAATTTAAGAAATGTTTTTAAAATGCAAAAAAACAATAAAATCAATAAACTGAAAATTATAAACATCAGCTACAACTACCAGAATATTAACGAGAAATAATCAAATATTGACTAAAAAATGAAGCAATAAACATATTAGAAATTAAATAAAATTGCCAAAAAAAATATTAGATAAAAATCAACAAAATATTGAAGAAAAGCGTCGACTATAACTGACAAAACATAAACAAAAAAAACTGAAAATCATAAAAACATTAACATTTACATACCGAAAATCATAAAAATATCAACAACCCTTCAATTATCAATTTTTTCAAAAGACTATAAACATCAATATATATCACCCAAAAGGTTAAAACATCAATTTTTACCACCCAAACTTCACCCGAAAAATGAAAAATGGTAAGAATAAAAAACTAAAAATATCAATAAAAAAAACTACTGTATCTCAAGCGTATAAATTACTCACTCTGAAAAGCATAGAACATCAACAATTTTCTTTTTCTGAACAACCACAAATATCAACCTATATTACTCAAAAAAGCTACAAACATCAACTCCTAACACCTGAACCTCATTCGAAAAATGAAAAACATCAACATAAGAAAATAGACACCGCAAACATCAATTCCTATTACCAAAATCTCATCCGAAAAATGAAAAACATCATCATGAGAAAATTTAAAAATAAAACTACAAGTACCAATCCATATCACCCAAAAAGCGTACAAAACATCAACTCCTATTAGTTAAACCACACACGAATAATGAAAAAAATATCAACATAAGATGAAAAAAATGCTACAAACATCCACCAAAACCTACAGTACCTCAACAAAAAACTACAATACATCTCATCCGAAAAATGAAAAACATCAACATGAAAATTGTTTTTTAAAAAACTACAAATATCAATCCATATCACCCAAAAAAACTACAAAACATCAACTCATATCAATTAAACTTCACCTGAATAATGAAAAATATCAACATAAAAGAAAAAATGCTAAGAACATCAAAAGTTACAGTACCTCAAAAATAAAAACTCTTTAAAAATGGACCTAGTGGGATTTGAACCTTGGTCTTTAACCCCAAAGACTAAAGCAATAATCACTACACCAAAAACTCATCATTAAACAAACACTCAGTCGTGAATTGGTCCTGGTTTAGTGGTAAGCCACACTCTCTATAACTGAGAAGTCCAAGATTCAAAATACACCCCAGCAAGAATTGTGTATATTAGAGCAATTTCTCGATGGGGATTGCCCAGCGTAATGGGACCGTGTCGGTGGTCCCTTCTTTGATTTCTCCATTTGCAGGTGGTCGATGATGGTGAGATCGTGGTGGTTTTGGTTTTGGTTTTGGTGGTTCGTTGGTGGTGTAGCGTTTGGGTGTTCTCAGGAGGGCGTCCCCAGCTATTCAAATGGATGAAATTTTAGGCTCCACTGAGCTTCAACAGATTCAATGGTGGTTTCTCCTAGTTAGGTCCTAGATTAGGATGTTATATGTGTAATTGGTCGCTTGTATGTAATATTTTTTTAAAAAAAACTCAGTCAAACACTTATAAACCTCATCAAGTACATCAAAAACATAAATTCTTCAAAATAAAATTCATAGTGAGATTCGAATCGCTAACCTCATAAACAAGAGCACTGACCACTAGACCAATCAATATTTATTGACAATACGCTCAGTCAAGTAAATTTTAAAACTCAGCAATTCTATGAAAAAAGTAAACACAATATTAAACCTCACCTGAGAAGCTTAGTCGTCCGTCATCGATTTTGCCTACGTCCGCCATCGCCGGCATGTGTCTACACTCACGAGGTTCTTCTTCAACGATGCACGCACGAGCTTTTTCTTCTCATTTTCCTCACCTCCGCCGTCTCCTCCGTCGCTGAAACCCTAGTTTCATCGTCGCCTTTGCCTCCGTCGCCGAAACCCTAACTCTAAATCGCCTTTTCAATTGCCTCCGTCGTTCCTTCCACGAGCTCGTCGATCGTAGCACCGCCTCATATGCGTCAGAGAAGCATCCTTCAACAACAGTCGAATCGGAATCGGCCAATTTTCGGAGAAGCGTCCTTAACAGCAGTCGTGTCGGAAGCGCCGCCGCTTTGGATGCCTCTTTCCTGCAAAAGCTGTGCACATAAGCGCCTCTCATGGTGGTGGAAGAATCGGCGTCACTGAAACCCTAGCTTCGCCGATGTGTTTCAGTAGCGATGCCAATGCGTGATTCCGATGAGATCCGGCTGTTTAGGCAGCAGTTCCGGCGAAGCAGTGGAAATTTGGTGGAAATTCAATGAAATCCAGCGAAATCCGGTAGTAACTGTCGACCGGAGGCGGTTTCCTGTGGGAGGAGGAGAAGAAGAGAAAAATAAAAATTCTGAATTTTTTGTTATATATATAGTAGTTTAATAATCGCAGAAGGTCCCTAAATTTATCAATATATTTTAAAAAATCATACTAAATGAAACTTTTTATAATTACAAAGTAATGCCTGGCATAAAGATAAGCCTGCCTAAAAGAACACTATGTGATATTAATGTCCTAGATTATTAATTATTTGTGATATCACTAATTTAGTAAAATTTTGAAATGGTATCGCGTGCATTGCATGAATCTCGTATGAATATCTCACATCTAATATCACTGATTTTTAATTAATGAATGTAGTAAGGAAAATAAGGAAAGGATCTAGTTCCTTATTAAAATGTTTTGCATTTTCGACCTTAAAAGATAAGAATAATAACCTATCACCTCTCATCCCATATATCATTCTCCCCATTCCTCTCCCCCACCCCAAAATCATTTTTGTGACACAATTATGGGTCGTTCCTTTGAGCGCGACGAATTTTGCAACACTAAACTTGCCCTCATACTAGGTTCCGTGTTGAATCCTGTCCCAAAGTCAACTGAGAAGGATCGTTCTTTGGATCTGAATCTGGCTCTAGGGGAATTTTCCAGGGAGAACTCGAGCAAGAACAGTGAGAGCAACGATGATGAATGCGAAATAAACAAGGGGAACAAAAGTGTTTCGCCATTAATAGAATAAATTGGATTTTTTTTATAGATCCATACTCAAATGATCGATACAATCACATAAAACTTTGATTGATGCCGATAATTTTATTTATTAATAACTTAAAAATAAGAATCAATTTTCTTTTCGCACTTTTGAAATTGAATTTGGGAAATGAGCAAGGGTTTATTGAAAATGAATAATTAGAAGGTTAAGGAAATGAATAGTTGTATAAAACCATGTTGAGGAAAGAATAAAAATCAAATCAAACCAAATGGAATATTTATATTCAATTTCAAAATTCAGCTTACTAATCAGAAACCACCCTTTATTTGTAACATTTTAGTAGATAAAATGAAAATCTATGGTGTTGAGGGTGCTATCCTGGTTGAAATTCTTCTCAAGAACCGAGGATTGCTCCTTGGAGAGTCAGGGCTTCTTCCTTGGGCCACTTTTGTTCCCATTGTTCATTTCGCATTCATCATCGTTGTTCCCACTGTTCTTGCTTGAATGCTCCTCGGAAAATCCCCCGAGAGCCAGATTCAGATCCAAGGAACGATCCTTCTCAGTTGACTTTGGGACCGAATTCGCGACGGAACCTAATGTTGGAGTAAATTTTGTAATATTATATTCCAATCGAACAGTAAAATCACGCTTGGATAATTGTGGTACAACTTTCTTGGATATCGATTTGAGTCGCGTTACTAACGTTTTGCTTAAAGAATAATTTGACCCTATTAGATTCTCGGATTACACAAATTTCATTCGAAGATAAAACAACCAATTTGAACAGTTGAAAATAATCCACACACAAGTTCAAATACAACTCAAAACATTAAACTTGACACTATATAAGCCATGTGTTCCTATCCATTGATGAGTGCATACAAAGCCAAGTATGAGTTTATTGAATCACCTACACTTCACACTTCATATAGATGAATCTCTTTTATCGTACACCTGCAAATGTACTTTGTCAAAGGATCCATTAAAAAGTTAAAACCTCAACCTAACTTCCATGTAGGTCCAAACATATCACCTTCGAGATATGAAATCATACATTTCAATCTCAAACAATAGGTCTTTCACATTGAATTTTACTATAACGTTGTATCAGAGAAAAAATAGGTATTCCATTATCAAAGATTTAAATAGGTTTTAAACCCATCATGATCATCGACTTGTTTACCAAGTCGCTAACTAGTCACTTCATCAAGTGTTCCGCTAGATTATGTTGATATCTTACAAAATCAAGTGAAATCACAGATGAGTTAATTACCCACGATTCACGCTATGCCAGCACCCAAGAGTCTAAAAACATACATGAAAGTCAAGTTCATAGAATGTTTAACTACTTATTATGTAAACTCCAGATTTAATAAGTACTGCATGTAAGACTGAAACTGATTAATGACTGACCGAATTTTTATAATCTTCGCATAACAATAACAACCAAATGGAATGCAGACTCTGTTGGAGTTAAATTTTTAATAAATCTCTAAATATAACCAAAATTCGTACGAAGCAGAATTTATTGGACTTGCTCTAATAATATAGTATAGATGAAGGCCCTGTTCGCAAGAGTTTATATTCATTTCAATTTAGTTCAAATCAGTTTATTTTAAATCAGTTCAATTCTATTCAGCGTAATTTAACCTGAATTTAATTATGTATTATTATTTTCAATACATTTATTTTTAATTTAATTTTTTTCAATTCAATTCAAATCTTTCAAGTTCAAATAAGATCATATTAAATCAGTTAATTCAGATTAGATTTAGAGAACAAGACCAACGCAGAAAGAATAATATTAGTTTGAAAAGGTCAATTATAATAATAATTTATGGAGTTGTAATCATAAACGTGAAATCAAGGATTGAGGTCCAATCCAATAACTACCTTGGCAACTGACGGCGGGAATTTACTCATCAACAAGCTGGAGAAATGGCTTCTGCTTTTATTTTTGGACCGAATTCCCCTCCACCATGCACCAAATTATTCAAACCCCATCCTATATGCACCGGTAGCGATAGCTCTATTAAAGGTGACGTTAGAACGGGGTTTTACTGAAACCGTCTTTAATTGAAATTCAGAAGGGATTTCAAATTTGGAAGTCCGTCTCAAGTAATTTTAAAAGTGGTTTGAATTAATAAAAGGCGGTTTCGATCACCTTTAAATGATGAACGATTAAAGGTGGTTCCCCCTTTAAAATCGCCTTTAATTAAGGGTTAGAAGCACAAGTGCTATCACAAGTCACTTTTATATTTTAAAAGCGGTTGTAAAGGAAGAACCACATTTAATGGGATCATTTTTGGCCCAAACTCATATACTTAGGTTCATTTTGACCTTCAATAGGTTAACTCATGGCGAGAAACCCAACTATTTTCCTCCCGTCTTACTTCTCTTCTCCACCCCCACACCGCCGCTTCCACCCTACTGCTGCTCTAGCCCAGTCTCCGGCGCTCATCCCCCTCTTTTCTCTCCAGCCGACCGCCTCCCCCTTTCTTTTTTTTCGCGTGCCGCTCCAAATTTCTCCGCCGTCCAAATCTCTCCACCGCTGCCTTCCATCCGCTCGCCGGTGGAGATCCGTCGATCGCATCCTCCGAAGATCACGACCGCATTGCTGAAGATTCGCCAGTCACTGCTGAACATCCACCGTTCATCGTTGAAGATCCCCAATGCGTCTACGGCAAGTCGCTGCATGAGGTTGCTTATGATTAGTGTTTCTGTGTTGTGCAATCGAAATCTGTTTGAACCTTGAGCTTGCCCCAGTACTGTTGATGTTATTCTTGTGTTTCCAGTGTTGATGTGAGTTTCCGGATCTGGCTTTGAGTTGGCGGAATTTTGGAAGGTCAGAAATAAGTTTCGAGTTCGGACCTTATTATCGGTAGTTCATTGAACCATGTAGCTAGAAAAGACGGTTCTAAAGTGTTTTCTCTGGTTCAATAGAACCGCCTTTAATCGCCCTTCCTCCACTAGTGATGATACGCAACAGACAAATATTCCAATATTATGTACTCCCATTTCAAAATGCAATTCAACTATTCATTTAATCAAAATTTCTTAACTTTAAGACTAAAATTGAATTGATATACAAGTATAAATACTATTGTGTGATATATTGTAAGATTCATTATAACATATATTTTCAAAATATCAAATTTTTACGAGTTTTAATTATCTTTAATAAAAGATATTAAGGATCAAACATTTTTCAAGTTAAGTGCGAAAAATCAAAAGGTGAAACTTTAAATGGGAGAGGAGTACTATTTCATGTTAATTACTCGTCTTCTTCTTTGATTAATTAGTGTCTACATTATTCAACGATTGATACAAATCATTTAATTTACCCAACCTGCATGATTATGCCCTACTTATCATGGCGCCCCTTTACGTACATTTACTTTGAAATAAGGAACACAAGTTTTGTTTTCTCGCCGTTTTAAATAGCTAAGTCGTTAGTCTTTTGAACGACGATTTAAATTTATATATGGTGTAATTACGTATTTTTGAACCTGTACATTTCTCTTAAATATTCTAAGTTTAAAAATTATTTTTTAACTTGAAATTTTACTTAACATAAATAATATTTTATATTTTTATGTTTTTACGCATCTTTTTACGTATTTATAAAAAAGGAAGATTGAGATATTTTGATAATAATGATCCCATCGTATATTCACAAGTGAATGAGTGATTTATACCCAAATATACATGAAGTAACTAAGGTAACTACGTAACCTATTACAACACAAACTCTATTACTCCCCCTCAAATTGGAGCATGAAGGTCGAGAATTCCCAACTTGGAACTAAGATGAAGAAAAGTTGTCCACCCTAGAGACTCGGTAAACATGTTCGCCGGCTGTTCCAAAGTGGAAATATGATGAGTAGATATGATACGCGAGGACACTAGATCACGAACAAGATGGCAGTCAATCTCAATATGCTTGATTCTCTCGTGTAAAACTGGATTTGTTGCAATGTGGAGAGCAGCCTGACAATTGCAAAAAAATGCAAACTGGATCAGGATGAAGAATACGAAGAAAGCAAAGAAAAGAGTGCAGCCAAAAAATCTCGCAGAAAACATTCACCGTGGCTCTATGCTCAGCCTCCGTTGTAGCAAAAAACTCTGTGTTGTTTCTTGGTCTTCGAGAAAATCAGCGACACACCCAATGTGATAAAATAGCCTGTGACAGAGCGACGAGTGACTGGACAAGTTGCCCAATCTGAATCACAATAGATAGTTAGGGCCAAGCTACTGTCTCGAGAAAGAAATAGACCTTGTCCTGAACTACCTTTAACATAGTGAAGAACTCTCAAAGCTGCAGTCCAATGATCCAACTTTGGTTGTTGCATGAATTGAGAAAGAGTGTGAACTATGAAATTGAGCTCAGGCAGGGTGATAGTAAGATAGACCAACATCCGAAGACAATGATATTGATCAGGATGAGCATAATTCGGGTCGTAGCCTTGGAAAGATTGTATGTCGGATTCATGGGCGAAGCAATCGGTTCGCAACCGAGTATACCAATTTCGGCAACCACTTCCAGACCATACTTTCGTTGTGAGACAAAAATCCCTGAGGGATTTCGCTCCACTTCGAGACCCAAGAAATACTTGAGAATGCTGAGGTCCTTCATATGAAAACAAGAAGACAGATACTGCTTGAAAGTAGATATAACAGTAGGACTGTCTCCAGCAATGATTAAGTTGTCGACATATACCAAGACATGAAGAGTGTGACCACAATGGGTAAGACTGGAAAATGAATAATTTGCATAGCTATGTCGAAACCCATACTGTCGAAGAGTGTGAGCTAGCTTAGAGAACCAATTACGAGGTGTCTGTCGGAGACCATAAAAGGACTTGTGAAGGCAACATACCTGACTAGGCAGTGCCTTGAAGTTGCCCAATGGTGGAGTCATAAATACAAGCTCATCTAAATCTCCATGTAGAAAAGCATTATGGACATCCATCTAGTGCAGTTTCCAACCTCGTATAGCAGCAACTAATGAGAACATATGAACGGTGACCATCTTTGCAACCGCAGTGAACGTATCATTGAAATCCATCCCTTTAACCTGGAGATTCCCAACATAATAAGACGAGCCTCGACTTGTACTTGATGCGATATACACATTTGCAACCGATTGGTTTCTTGCAGGGGGGAGACGTGAGAGACCAAGTACCATTTCTCTTGAGGGCATTAATTTCGGCATGCATGGCATCTCACTAAAAAGACTGTTATACAACCTCCGAGAAGGAACTGGTTCATGGCTGGAGGTGACTGTTGTTAAGAAGTGAGCATGAGCTGGAGCAAATTTTGGCATGAAACAAACTTAGTGATGGGGTATGGAGTGGACGAGGCATATGACCGTAGATCATCACGAATCATGGAGTTGCAAACAAAATTTTGGAGTTAAACGCTGGGTTGACGTTGGCGAGAGCTGTGCTGAACATCCAATTTAGCTTCCTTGTGTGGAGAATTGGTAGCGGTGGGAGAGCTGAGAGTCGCCAATAAGTCGTCACCTTTGGGAGTGAGCTCAGCCGAGGAGAAATTCAGGATAGGTGGCACGACCAAGGATGATGTGTCGAGCTCTATGAAAACGCTCCCCATTTCCGTGAAAAAGGGAAAGTCTGGTGAAGGGCTCCCTCTTGCCTTGGAGGATATAGGGTTTGGTTAATTAAAGACAGTAGGATGGGACATAATATGTGTCAGAGGGGGTGGCTATGAAGGAGATTGAATCTGAAATGGAAATTGATCTTAGAAAGAGCACCACATCTCAAGTGAAGAAAATTTTTTCTGATCCAATATCATATAGACGCGAACCTTGCTTTCCACTAGGATATCCCATTAAGACACATTTACAGCCACGAGCAGCGAACTTGTCTGTATGCCGAGGAAGAATTGAGGCGAAACAGAGATAACCAAATACACAGTGATCAAAGTATCTTGGATCCTTTTTGAAGAGCAGGTGAAATGGAGTCTTATTCTGAAGAACCGGTGTAGGAGTCCAGTTTATCTAAAAAAACATGTTGTAAGTACACATTCTCCCTAAAAATTGATTGGAAGAGCAGCCTGAAACCTCAAAGCACATGCCACGTTTAAGAGATGGTGATGCTTGCGGTCCACCTTGCCATTTCGCTAAGGTGTGTAGACACACAAAGTTTCGTGAACAATACCGTGTGCATCAAAATAATCTGTAAGGCCAAAAAACTGTGAACCATTGTCTGATCGAAAATGACGAATGATGTTCGAAACTGTGTAACAGTTAGTGTGCAAAAATACATAACCAATCGCGGAACTTCTGACTTGGACATAAATTAATAAACCCTGATATCCCGAGAGTAATCATCAACAATTGTAACAAAGTAAGTAGCACCACAAGAAGTAAAAATTTTGTACGGACCCCAAATGTCACAATGAACAAGTTCAAATAAGTTTGTGGCTTTATTAAAACTCAACTAAAAAACAGCTCTTATTTCTTTGGAATGAAATCAAATGTCACAAGGAGTAATACTCCATGCAAAACCACAAGGAACGGGTAAAGATGCTAAAACTGTAAAATAAGGATGCCCAGTCTTTTGTGCCACAACTCAACCAAGGTCAACCTCTCAGACTTAAGCGCATGAAAGGCATGTGTGGTTGCCGAGAAATGCCACAACAAGCAAATGGCTTGCCTCTGCTCACCCACACCAATCACTATCTTTGTAACGCTTTCCTGAAGTACACACTTATCGGTAAAGAAAACAAAACACTGTGCATTGAGAACCAACCTAGCAATGGACAGAAGATCAAATTTAAAGTCAGAAAATATAGAATGTGATCAATCCTGGCATACTGAGAGAAGACCAAAGAACCTTGTTGAACCTCTATAACAAAACAATTGTCTGGAAGCTTTATAGGAACAGGTGATCTGACCTCAAATGCATGTGTTTTCCGGAGCATTTAACATCTCTTTTGTAATCATTTTGTGGTAATATTGCTAGATTTAGGTAGGTTTACATCATAAGGGGTTTAGATGACCGTTTTCGGTTTTTGTATCTAATTCCTTCATT
>JAULKM010100857.1:0-10363 GCA_032355605.1 Rubia tinctorum | reverse complement strand
GTATGTTCGGTCAACATTCCCTTATTTGTCTCCTGTTTTTAAATAAAGTTTGTTCTTGCACATATTGGCTTGTGCATGGTGGTTGAATTTTTTTAAGGGTAACGCCCCAATTATTTGTTTAGTGCACATATACCCTTTAGTTTTTTAAAAGTGCACATATGCCTCTATATCCAATGATCGGTATTAAAAAATTAAGAGATATATATGCACTAAATAAGGTCGAACGGGGTACATGTGCACTTTTGAAAAACTTGGTATATGCACTAAAAAGGGGACCGAGGGGCATGAATGCACTTTGCTCAATTTTAAAAAAAAATTTAATCCCTAAATTCATTTGATTCCGACCTTCAACTCATTTATATTTTTTTGTTTTTTATATCTAAATTCATGAATGGTGCACAATCTGCACATTTATTTTTTATGATTTTAAGGATATTTGATTGTTTAATCTCTTACTATATATATATATATATATTTAAAAATTGATATTTTTAAAAATATATGCTCCAAATAATGTAATAAGATATAATATGATAATTTATTTTTATATCAATTGAAATTTAGTCAAAGTTTATTGAGTATGAATTCGAAAAGGCAAGAGTATCTAAAATGGAGTAAGTATAAAGGTTTTGGTCACATTTTTAATACTCCTTCTGTCTCATTTACTCTCATCATTTTCAACTCAACAAATATTTGATGCTTAGTTTTTTAAAAAAAAATAATTAAAAATTGTAAAAAGTTAATATTTTAAAAATATATGTTATAACGAACCTAACAAAGTATCATTCATTGGTGTTTATACTCATATACTAATACAATTTTATGGTCAAAGTTAAAAAGTTTTAACTGAATGAATAGTTAAACTGGAGATTGAAATGAGAGGGGTGGAGGATATATTCGCGTCCGGGTTGCCCTTTTATTCTAACTCCAGTTGAACGCGAACTTCCTTGTCTTTTTGCATCGGATAAATGAAAATTGCAAACTTCACTACTATTTACTACACATGTTTGAAACTAATCTTGTGATCCAATACAGTTCTATACTTTCAGCTTATAAACTGTAAACTAGATACTGATTCAAATATCATCGGTTCGATCATGATGCAAATGAGTTGCAGTGACAAGTAAGAAAAGCGAAGCAAGGAAGGGGGTGAGGTTGGCCGATAACTATACGGCGAAGAAGCCGATTCCGGTGGCCAGAAAGTTGGGAATCCCGACGGAAGGTCCAAGGGAAGAAAAGTTAGAGGCATTGCCCCTCAATTGGCAGGCTTTGTACAAAGGGATGATTCAGAATAGGGTTGTTAAGGAACTACGCCTCAAAGAACTCTACTAATGTACATAAATATTTGTGTTTAGAACATTGTTGTTGTAATTTGTAGTGCATCACCATGTGTGACTTGGGCGTTTTGTGTTTCTTAATTGATGCTCCTTTGGGTGTAAAAACCAGCAACAGGTTTTATCAAGTGTTGGTTTTATAATGGCTAGAGTTTGGAGTTTGGAGTTTAAGCATTGCTTTATAATAAAATCATCATTTTGATCAGAGTTGGGGTTAGGATTTATCAAGAGGTCAATATATTAGATAGGAAAAAAAGTGTTAAAATAATCTCAATTCTTTAATAAATGCAAATATAGTCTCTGGATTTTTTTCGTCCAGACATGACCTTGATTTTGTCTGAGATGATGGTCAGTGCCGGTCAAAACTGGTGGAACAATTTAAATAGTTAGTCACAATGTGGCCCAAAACAAAGCTTTCTCATTTTTGATTCCACTATCACTATCTTGTCTCACTGCACCTTAACAGAATCATCACCACAAAACCCTAATAGAATCACCACCACCATCACAATATCTGCCTCTCCCATCAATCCCACCAGTCACCACCTCGTGCCCCCCACTTCCACAAGCCATCTCTGTGAACCATGTCTTCCACGTGGGGGCAAAAACATCTGAAATGAAAATGATAGTTATTCAAGGGTATTTTTATCTTTACAAGTCTAGACAACGTCGATCTCTAGCAACATGGTTATTGGTTTTAAAGTCAATCCTGATTTTGGATATATTTGTACTTTTGAAAATTTGAAAATTAAATATGCACTTATAAGGAAACTGAGAGTTACCAAAATATTTTTCCTTTTTATAAAAAAATCCAATTGTTTCTTGCAAAGGGATTTGTTTTCAATAACTTTTGTTACGCAAGAAGAGTTTTTCCATAAAAAATCCAGCTCTCAAACTAATTTTCGTTACTTATTCAATAATTATAAAAATAAGGATATAAAGGAAATATAGATAGACAAGATTCGTTGATTTATAACCTCCAATATTAATGAATTGTACTTTCAATAAACACGTGCATGAACTCTCTAATTATTCATAGAATGTATAATAAACATTTAGGGAGCAAGTGAGATAATAAGTTTATTTTCTAGGAAAAAATTGTTTACACTAATAAAAGATAACAATCAAATATTTAGGGATCGGACACTCATCAGTCCCTCTTTAATTCCCAATAATTTTGATTATCAAATTAGTTGTGATTGCATTAAGAAACAAATGATAATACAATTCTTAGTTTTAGATATGAGGAATTCTCTTGAAAGACGGTATTTTCATAAGTTATGGAAATGGCAAGATTTAAAGTGTAAATTAGAAGAAAAAAATGAAGATAAAATTTTCGGGTTGCATGAATCGGGTTATAAACTTTATAACTATTACACGTTGCATATTAATTTTTTAATATTGCAACTAAAACATTTTACCTTTTATTATTGTAATTAAATTTCGTCTTTCTATAAGGATATGGAAAGACAATTTTTCCCAAAATTTTGCCTTTAGATATAACTCTCAATTTTTTAATGCAAATGTGACCTTTGTTTTGTTTGAGATTTTGATGTCAAAATCGATGAAAACAAAAAAGACGAGAAAAAAAGTCTTAAGATTTTTAAAATTTTAAGAAATTGAGAGAAAGAAAAAGGAAAAGGCTCCAATTATCAGCCCAACTCCATTCAAAGCTTTCCAAAAATGATTACAGCAACCACAGGTCCACAACAACTGGACTAAAACAGTAATCATATTTGTACAACAGCATGTGTCCATTCTAACCAATACATACCATATCATTTAGAACAAGTATAACAAAGTATTTAGAGAAAAGTGTAGTAAATATAACCTTATGATAATTGAAAATACAAATATAACTCTAGATAATAAGTGAAAGTGCAAATATAACCTTTTCCGATAACTTTTAGCCAGAATTTTATGAAAAGACTTCTTTTCTCTTCTGGTAAAAAATAAAAAAAACTATAATAAAAAAAGGAAATGACATTATGCGCCAACCGCCTCCATGACAGAAACTCATAGGATTATATCATCAAATTTATGGAAAATGTAGGGTTATATTAGCAGATACTATAAAAATAAAGTGTCATATTAGTACAAAATCAACGCTAACTACAGGTAACCGTCAGTTCAACCTCATCTATCGATTGTCGACATTCCATAGTGTGATTCTAGTGGCAAAAAGAGATTTGGTGAGGTCGACACAACGGATGTTGAAGTGGAGGTACGGGAACCTTTCAAAAATGGTATCTTCATCTGAAGTCCCCCTTAATTCACTAGATTAATGCGATGTTGAGTTTGTTTCTGTGATTTTTTTTTGCTTCTCGTCACATGAATAGGGATATGTGGTATAAATGGCGTAGAATATAAGGATTTTTTAATGATATTTTATTTATTTTGTTGAGTTTAGTTTAGTTTGGATTAATGATTGGATAACCTTTGGTGTTGTGTGTAGTTTTTATTTTGTTGTGTTCTCCGACCTAGGGTTTTTAATGTTGATGGATTTAGCTTTTATAATATGTGCTGATATAATCTTGCATTTTTTTACAAATATATTGATATAACCCTATAAGTTTTAGAAATGTGCTGATATAGCCCTACCAGTTTTCACAATGTGCTAATATAACCCTACCTGGTCCGGCGGCAGGTAAGGATATAATTGTCCACCCTAATTCAGCTTTTGGTCCGAGGGCATTTTTATCATTTTTGGAGGGGTCAACTCCGAAAAACACGGTCAACGCCGGATTTCCTACCAGAGGATTATATTTGCACATTCATCAACTAGTTATGGTTGTTTTGTAGTTTTATTTATCTAAGAGTTATATTTGTACTTACCTCAAATATATAGGGTTATATTTGTATATATCCCACGACAGAAAATTTTAACTGATTTTTGATTAACTGATTTTTGATTAAGTGTATTAGAAATGATGCTCAGGCGAGATATGGTGAAGGTTTGTCATGTACTTGCTGCAATGGGACTTGTACGGAGATAGTTTTAATGGATGTACGGGAGTATAGAATTGATACATATCAATGGCAGTGGGTCAGACATATATATTAGTTTACCTCGGTTCAATCATCGCCTTGTCTCACTGAACCACTATATATTTACTAATTGAATACATTATAAATTATATATATAATGCACATATGTCACCCACAATATTTTCATGTAAATACTTGTTAAAATTTTAATATTGAAATTATTATATAAAAGACATATTTATATGTTAATAAAAATATTGATAGGGTGCGTATTGTAGGTTTGAAGTGAATAGTACCCGTCGTGGGTGATGGAGCAAGTATGACTACAAAAAAAATATATATTGACATGGATATAGAGGATCATAATTTTCATTAAACCTACCCCAATGTCATCCCTATAAGACATATACAAAGGGTATGAAAAGAATTTTGTTGCCCATATCATTTAAGTAGGAAATATCATGTTTGTACCTTCTAAATTTTAATTTCTTTTAAATGTAGAAATTGTGATTGTACGAACAATACTTTGGTAATCTATTGTTAACGTTTATTAAAATAAATGAAAATTTCTAGTATAACTCTCAATTCTTCGATAAGTGCAGATATAACCTACAGTTTTTTTAGCGCGTATATGACTTATATTTTGTCTCAGATTAGTCGATTTTAGGGTTGGCAAAAATAGACTCACAATTTGCGGGTCAAGAGAGTTGTCTATTTTAATATTTGGGTGGGTATGAGTAATATGTGTAATGAGTTAAATGAGTTATGGATCAAATGCATAATTGAAGAAAAAAATGGGTTGGGCGGGTTGGGTTTGCGGGTTGGCTCATATGGGTTGAATCCGTGGATTTACCCATATTAGTTGGTATATAAACCCAACCTACATTTTAACCCATTTTTTACCCTTGAATTGAATGATTTTTTACCTACGGGTTGAGTGAGTTTCAACCTGATCCATTTTGATCCGGCCCATTTTTTTAACCCGTCATAAAATTGATCGAAAAGAGTCATACCCATATTTTTTAATACCCATGTTACCCAATCCATATTTGACCGTCTACCCATATATCACTCATATTCAATTTCGATCAAAATTGAATTAAGGTGAAAAGGACCAAAATACCCTTTGAATTTAAATTTTGAAATATTAAGAAAAAAAGGAGGAGTCGTTCTTGGTTTATTCGACTTCATTTGTTATAAACCGGAAAATTGAATTGGCGTAAATCAAATTAATCTTCTAAATATGGTTCGGTTTTTTCTTTTGGATTTATAAAAGTCAATCTTAATCAGTCGAGTAAAGCGAAATATTTGAAAATGGAAATCGATATCTACTCTAATCATGCATAGACGAGAATGTCCATATTGCTTTTATTTTTATCCACGTTCATTTTTTTATTGTGGTAAATGGATTGTAGGTGGAATACGGACTGAATAATATAGGTAACTAAACAAAATTACAATTCTAGTCAACTCATTTTATTGTGGATCATGAATATGTTGGTCATTTGCCGGTAGGAATCAAACTCGTTCAATTTGCGAGTCGAAAATTACTCAACTCTTGAAAATCACTCACCTCATAAGTTCAATCCACATGAATTCACACACCAACCCATATGAATTGAGATATAAAATTTTGCTTGTGTATTTTTTTTAAAAAAAATTAGCTTTATAATTACTCTATTTTTTATTTAAAAAGGCAAGTTTTTTAAATTAGAGATTATTTGTATTTTTATAAAATTTATTTTAAAACTCCATTTTAAAAAATATCAACCGGAGATTGAACAAAAAAACTATAAATTAACGAATTTCACTCAAAGTAAGATCATTTTATATTTTAAAAATATTCATTTGATTTACAATCCATTATACTCAATAATTTATTTATTTTACTTACATGTTTATTTTCTACGCCTAATTTCTTTTATAATGAAAATTTTATATAATGTATTAATATAAGAGAAAGTCTCAAGAAAGACGCTCTTTCCATAAACTTATGGACAGTGCATGGTGATTTTTACATTAAATGTTGTGATTTTTTTAATAAAATTTAATATTTTATTATAACAGTTAAAACAAGTAATATGTATTTGAATGTGAAAATATAAAAATATAAAAAAGTATTTTCAAAATTAAGTATGTAATTTAACAAATGTAGTACATAAACTAAAAAATAAATGATCTGTCTATAAACTTATGTACAAGTTGTCTGTCAGGAGACCCACTCTTAATATATAACAAATTAAAATTTTATTTTTGCCATCGTTTTTTAACAGATCAATCAATTATTTTATAACCAAAAACTTCATACAGTAAAAATTAAATTTCCTTTTGTAACTCATGAATTAAAATATACACATATATTATCATGATATAAATTTAAAATAAATCCGTTTATCCTTAAGCTTTAAAAATTATTATCACTGTTTTCATACTAATGAAAAAATTGTATACTGTACATACAAATAAGACTTTTGACATAAACAAATTATGAGAAAATGAACAAATATGTGAAGAGTATTTATAGATTCGGATGTCCCGTTTATACAAGAACATAATGATCAGATCTCACAAAACTCAATATAAATGCTAAGAAAAAAATTATACTCCGAATATTTGGAAATGGATCCGGATTGATCCAAAAACATACTCCCTCCGTCCCATCTCAAAATGCACACTTATTATTTGACACTAATTTATATCAAACTTTGACAGCATATTTGAGTAGATATATAAGCAATAAAATTTTTAAAAGTAACTTTTTGTTTGCCGTTATTATACGTAGTTAAACATATTAGCGGTTAGACAAGTTTCTTTATGAGCGTGAAAAAGATTATGTGCAATTTGACCTGGGCTGGAGGGATTACATTTAAATCACACATCTTTTTTCATCAAAACGATAAAGAAGTAGTGAAAATTGAATTAGAAGTATAAAAAGTAAAATGAGTGGACTAAAATTTACCAAAATGAGAAGGAGACAAAATAAAAAAGACCATCCCAAAATAAAAGGTAAGACATTATTAGAGAATCAAAGGGAGTAATTTATTTAAATAATTACCTCCGTGCCCCCAATTATTGATCGACTATTTATTAATTGTATTAATTGTAGTTTCGTTAAGTATTTACGTACAAATAAGGAGATGAAAGAAACGCATTCCTCCGGATCTAGCAGACGCAGGAACTACTTTACGGCGGTAGCCATGATTCATGAGAATATATTAAAATGTCGCCGAAAGTAACATACATTTCGAACTCCCTCCATCCCTCATAGATTTTTTTTTTTACAATTATTACATCGTTAATATGTTTAAATGTTTATTAAAGGAAAGTAAAATGTTGATATTTAGAAATTACTCGTTAAGATGAATCCAACGATATCACATACTTCCTCTGTCCCAGAGAAATGACACAATTACTTTTGAATTTGTATTTTATGCATGATGAGGTGGAAGTGTTGATGGAAAATAAAGGAATAATATTTTAGTAATGGAAGAGTTGACAAGTAGATTTAATCAACTTTTTAAAGGATAATATAGTAAATGTATAAGCTCATTTTTTGCCACTTTAGGTAAGAATTGAACTGTGCCAATTTCTGTGGGACGAACAAAAATAAAATTTGTGCCAATTTATTTGGGACGGAGGGAGTATAATAATATTGTTGTTTATATATCTATTTAAATATGTGATAAAAGTTGACTAGTATATAGTGTCAAATGGTAAGACAAGGCCTTGTGTGAGACCGTCTTACAGCGAAACCAATGATTAATTTGTAATATTATAAAGTTTAATTAGAAATGGAGCTCCAAATATAAATTTAAAAAGTTTGGGATAGGAAGAGGGATTTTGGTGAAAATACCACTTTTTGAGGGTGTTGGGCATAAATAATTGGAGAATTAATTATTCCGGGTCATAACAATTTTGCGGGTGAAGAATCAGGGTTGAAAAATATTGCGAATCAATTTTTCTCACCATTTTCCACGAAATGCTAAAAATTATAAAACATCAATACTCCGGAGCACTAAACATTAAAAAATTATTTCACACGGTTGAAACATCAAAGATACAATAAAGAAAAATATAATAATTTAAAAATATCAATATCAAATTTTAAAAGGACAAACTGAAAAACTAGAACATCATCAAAATGAAAGTATGAATTAGAAATTAAAATTCACATAATAAAACATCACTAACTAGTGTCAACATGTATAAAATATCAAAGTTTTAAAATGCAAACAAAACATTTACACTAAGAGATCAAGATTTAACTTTAAAACATATGAATCTAGTGAAAATAGGGATTCTGAAAAACATCACAATGTTTGGTTAAAACATCAAGTACTGGTAATGAAACATCAAGTTTTGTAATAAACACCCGCGCATTGCGCGGAAATGAGGAAAAATTACCCATGAATTTCTCCGACTCGGATTCTTGACCCACGATATTCTTATGACCTGTAATCATTAATTCCCCAATTATTTATGCCAATCACCCCCAACAAAAGTAGTATTTTCACCCATATCCCTCCTTCCTCTCACAAACTTTCTTAAATTATATTTAGAATATCATCTCTAATTAAACTTCATAATATTACACATTAATCATTGGTCTCACTGCAAGACGGTCTCGTACAAGACACTGTCTAAAAGATTATATGCTCAATATATCGAAACACTAATAAGCCATCAATCCTTTTATCTCTGATCTACAAAATCAGAAAATGATGGAGCCAGCTACTCTTGAAGAAACACCGGCTGCAGTTTTCGATTTAACCCAGGATGCAGCCCCTGGACCTGATGATTATCCAGGAAGTTTCTATAGGAAGTACTGGATAGTGATAAAAAATGATGTCTGGAATGTCGTTTTAGATTTTCAATCAGGTGTACCTGTTCCAAAAGGCATAGGGAGTACCCCGGTAGCATTGATACCTAAAACGAAAATCCCAACCACATTTTCTGAATTCAGACCGATTAGTCTCTCTAACTTTAGCAATAAATTGATGGCTAAGATACTAGGTGAGAGGATTAAACCTGTAATGAAAATGACTATCTCTGAGGAGCAGTAGGTATTTTCAGCAGAGAGAGATGTAACAAATAACATTCTAATAATGAAAGAAGTTATTAGAATGTTAGATAAGAAATCTGAAAGCCTTAATCTCATTTTTAAAGTAGACACGATGAAGGCCTTCAATAGGATTCCGGACTGTTCTGAACACACTACTTCTTAGGTTATGCAGTTGTCATGGTTATCTAGTTAAGCTAATCGTGAATAATTTGAATGGAGTTTAGTTTTCGGTCATTGTAAATTTAGCGGGTCAATAGGGCTTAAACAGGGGATCCCCTATCTCCCTTCCCTTTTAACATTTTAATTGAACTATTGATTAGAAATATCAAAATCCAGTTCCAAAATGAAAACTTGATCAGATTCAGCCTTCCTCAAGGTACTGAACAACTTACCCAACTGTCATATGCAGGTGACACTGTCTTTTTTATCAAAAAGACAAAGAAAACTCTGCGAAATTTCATTACATTCATTGGGATATACCAACGAGCCACTAGGCGGAGAATCAATTCATTGGGCTAAGGGCATGTACAGTGGTGGGTTCTTAATGTAAAAAAACCGCTCTAGAAACCGAAAACACCCACAGTGATGGTTTCTAGACCGGTTTTTAGTCAAAAAATTGGTCTCTAGTTTCTTGTGTGGGAACCGGTTAAGAAACCGGTCCCTGACCAAAAGCTGGCCAAGCACATGGGCCGTGTGACATTGTTGACCACGGGCTGACATGGCTGACCAAGCTCTGGCCTTGGCTTTCTTCCGTCCGTTGGAGTGGGACGCGTGTCGGCTTGGCCGCGCCCCACGCGTCCCACCCGTTTGGTTTTTTTTAATTCTGCTGTGCCATGTGGCAGAATTTCAGAGTAGCAACGGCTACTCTTTCAAATTGAAAATTGAAATTGCAGAATTTGTTCCCTATATATACACCCCATTTCTCCCAATTTATCCACACCTCTTTCATTTCCAATTAGCATCTCATAAATTGTGCCCC
>JAULKM010100856.1:0-10363 GCA_032355605.1 Rubia tinctorum | reverse complement strand
GCTATAAACCCTACCCCCAGCGCATCCCCCACCCTCTCCCGTCGCCTCCTCGCAGTCGCCCTCCTCTTCTCCGCCTCCATTCTGCCCTTACTACTGCTGAGGAAAAGGGAAGAAAATAAAGAAAGAAAAATGGGAAATAATCAGAGGTGGTGGAAGAGAAATGAAAAATTGGAGGGAAGATACGTCTTTTCTCATTTTTTTTTGATTTTTTCCTTTTTTAAATCAAGGCCAAAATCATATTTTCACCGGGCTCTGGTCAAATGACCGTCCAGGCTAGATTGACACTTTCTCATATTGTATGGTTATGTTGGCACTTTCAGCCAAAAGGTAGGGTTATTTTAGCACTTAACTCTTAGAGTTATTGAGTATGACAAACAGTAATAATTAAAATTAACAATTTTAGAAATTAGTTAATTTAACTATTTTTGGTATATAGATCGCCAAATATATTTAAGTTCTTCAATAATTTGGAATAATTAAATATAGAAAAGGATAATAATTAAGATTAAAAGTTATAGAAATTAGTTAACAAAATTATTTTTGGGATGTGTAATTGCATAATTTCACTATGTGATGTTATCCCATTTGTTTTTAAATGTAATTGGGCTATTCATTTTAGAAATGAATATATGCATATTTGAATTGGATTCAGTTCAGGGTTATAAGTGACTAATATGACCCAACTAGATATTTAAATACGGTATGCATACCGTCTACAAAATATTGTAATTAGATATGGTCTGCGTATCATTTATTGCTATGTTGTAAATTTATTTTCAATTTAATTGAAATAAATTTTAAGTTCGATGGAAGATCGAAGGATGAGATCCACCAGACAAGATCAAGATTTTATCAAAATTAGTGGAGCCATACTAGGATCATTTTAAATATATACATTTAGTTATCACATTTATTTTTATTTTATTATAAATGCATGCGACTGGTTTGTGTGTGTAGGATGATTATGAAGTTAGTTCACTAATGATGAGACCAACATGATGAACCATGGTCCCAAAAGTAATAATGAGCAATAATTTGCTTTTCCGAAATAAGAATACCCATTTAGCTCTCGATCACTAGTGACAAATTTCACCAAAGCGA
This sequence comes from Rubia tinctorum, assembly GCA_032355605.1. Classification (NCBI taxonomy): domain Eukaryota; kingdom Viridiplantae; phylum Streptophyta; class Magnoliopsida; order Gentianales; family Rubiaceae; genus Rubia; species Rubia tinctorum. The sequence continues at coordinate 9,262 of JAULKM010100856.1, read as the reverse complement.
TAGTGGCACTGATAATCTTGGGAGGAATACTAGTATAGAATGGGGGGTTTAACTCTTGCTCCACCTTTGATCCTATACGATCAAAGGCGGTTATGAGAGCCGCCTTTAAATGTGACTAGAGAAGGCGGTTATTTTTTTGCCTTTGAAGGGTGGATGAACCGCCTTCAATAAGTTTTGAACTCAGAACGACTTCAAGATGGTCGGATCCATGTAATTGTTCCGAGTTCAGAACGATTTTGTAGTTTCGGTGGGTGAAACACTCCCGGACGCGCGATTTGAGTTTTGACATTCCTTCCCTTTTCCATCCTAATTATTTTAAACATTTTTTTCTCTGGACGTCCGTAGTTCCGATTTTGGGACTATTATCTGGATGTTGAAGTTCCTCGTCGGGTGAACAATTGGATCTTGTAGTTCCGGAATTTGCTTGATAATCCGACATGAACCTAGGTGTTGATCCCAAAAATCACATTAAATTGATAAAATAGTTCCGATTTCAGGAACCAAAATCAGAGAGTATGGTATCACTTTGAGGGGTCAGTTCCGAACTTGGAAGGGAAATCGGCTCTCAAGGTAATTTATTGGATTTCATAAAATATGCTCAATATTAGCCTCAAAACATGAATCCAATTTCCAATATTTTACAATTGTATCATGCCGGATAACAAAAATTTATAGATACAACTCTAATAACATCTATATATAGGAATACAATCTAGCATATCCTATTCCGCATCTAACATACAATTAGGGATTTAACAAAAACCTATAGAGAATGCTATACGAGAAACTATCCATAGATATGAACAGAAATCTATAGAAAATCTATTCCATAGAATACCTGTCAATGATGTTGAAATTTGGGGCACACTACCAAGTTATACTTTACAAGAGTTGCGGAGCGCACATGAAATAGATGTCAGACCAAGCAATTTCTCGTCATATTGATATTATCCGGTGAATATGACTTGTAGTCCTCTCGAAAAATGTGTGGATATCATAGTATAATTCGTTAGTTTGGGTAGTTCAGTAGTTAATCATTGTACAAAGCTTAGTGTGCAAATATATTTAATACTTACCTTATCAATTTCAACGTAATACAACCGGACATCTTTGACACACTCGGTAGCTTATAATATAACATAATACCCTCACTCTCATATTTAAATGACAAGTGGGAGATTATTGATAAGGATGACACGTTATCAAGTAGAAATGCAATTGAACTTGATAAGGACGATGCGTTATCTTACATTATGTTTGAATGAAGACATTAAGTGACAAAATAATATGAATGCACACTTGTCTAAAGGACAAGTGAGAGATTGTTGGAATAGTGTCCTTCAGTCAATGTGCATTTTCCATAATATAGTTTGAGAATTAATTACTGAGGTAATTAATTCAGTTACTTTGAGTGGTCAAAATGTTTAGCTGAAAACTGCTTTCAATAAGGTAGCATCAATTATATTGGGCGTGCAACTCTGTAATTAATTCAGTTACCTTGAGTGGTAGAAATGTTTAGCTGGAAACCACTTTCGATAAGGTAACATCAATTTATTGGGCGTGTAACTTATTATTACTAAGCCTATAGGGCCATACAAAAAGCATGAAATCAGATAAAAGAAATAACTATTGGGATAGGAACCCTTATAGTAATTATATGAGAAATGAGTTTAGAACTCATTAAATCCAATTGGGCTAGGCCCATATTGACTTAGGATTAGGGTTTATAGGAGTTATGTTTATTCTGTATAAATAGATACTTTACAGGAATAAACACTACAACAAACATTAGAACCCTGGCCGTTCTAGGTGTAGAAACCAAATAATCCTACCATTCTCATAAAACCAACCTAGCTATAAAAGATAAGGAGGAAGATGCGATCGTTTTTGCTTGATGATTTGTTCTAAGCTAACAACAGTGTAGGTGGTCTGATTCTGCTGTGTGGATATGTATAGAGGAATCAAACCTGGGATTCTCGTATACTTAGTTGATTGAATTTGTCAGTAAAGCACGCTTCAAAGGTAATATAAAATCTTAGGTAGATTCAAATTAAATACATGCATAATATTCGATATTAGATAACTAAAGTGAAAATTGTTGGGAATTGATTAAATCTAATTTAGCATAACATCAGTTATCTAATATCGAATATTATGCATGTATTTTCACTTTAAAATAACTGATGGTTGACTAAAGTTGGTAGTATTATGGTCGATCGACGTCGATATTATTATGGTCGACCCACATTGGTAGTATTAAAAACGAGGTCACATGTGTAACGGATATGGGCTAAATTCCATTTCATCACATTGCCTAAAATTTAACACCCTCCGCCCTAGCTGAACTTGCACACCAATCATTATCACGCTGTTCAAGAAACATGTTTGACCGTTAATATGTTTACTTACGTATAATAATGACAAATAAAAAGTTAATATCTAGAAACTACTTGTTATGATGAATTCAACAATGTCATATATGATATTATTGTTGCCCGTATATCTATTCAAATATTTTGTCAAACTTTGATAGAGAATAGTGTAAAAAAGAGTGAGATCCTTGGTGTCTAATGGCACAACCGCGTAATAGGGTGCGGGTTGCGGACTGGAGGTCCATGTCTTCACATTCTGAGAACACGGGCCTTGCAAAAGGGTATGACCCACTCCTGGACTTAGACTCATTAGCCATCTGGTTGGCATGGACCATGTAAAAATGCAGGGGCCGTACCAGTCTTCAATTTTTTTGGACTCTGACTCTTTTTCTTCGGAGCATCCCATCCACTACCACGATTAAGCACGTGGATTTTGGTCTACTACTATTCTTGCAAATGACCTTTAACTATTTTCTACCATTATTGTGAATGAACTTCAGTAAGCTACTTCGAAGTGCTTACGAGCAATCTAAAAATAATTTGAGAAAATAGAATCTAGATGCTCATAAGGAATAGGATCCATTAGATCTATATAAATCACAAAACAAGGGATTTAGACAAGAAAATCAAAACTGGCAATCTAAACCTCTTGTATTGTAAACTCATATAAAACTAGCAATCTACCATATATTTGAATAGAAAATGGCCAAATTATAATTTCTCCTACTGTGAAATGAGGGTGGATGTTTTTGAAGTAATTGGAATGAGTTAAATGATCTATATTGATGGGTGGAGGTACTCTAAATTCAAATTGAGAGAATCAATGATGTTCCACAAGTGGGTTGTTCAGGAGGGAGACCAAAAGAAGTTGGTAATGGTTAGGGGAAAATGGAAATTTTGGAGTATAAGCATAATGAATTCATGTTCAGAGAAGGTGTTAATTCTTGATGTAGTACCACTAACACTAACCAATTTGAGGAAGAAGAAAGTTACATAATTAATGGGGGAAAATGCTTGTTTTGACAAAGTTTCATTTTCCCCCAAAATTATGCATTTTCCCCAAAATTCTGCATTTTCCCCAAAATTCTGCATTTTTCCCTACTGCTGTACTTTTTGACTAGCATGAGGCATGACACGACCGTGCTATGTGAATGCCTCATGTCAGTTCTTCTTACACAAGTTTTACACGGCCCGTGCCCACTGCACCTTTGTTTTTCTAACACTTTACACCAAATCCTCTTTTCCCAAACCACATCCACAAGTCTTGATCTTAGACTCAATAACAACCAGAATTCTCAATAAAATCCTTTGCCAATTTTAAAAAATATGCAAACAATTAACTACTAAAAACACCAAATAAAGAAAGACACCGTACATTTACTGTTGTCCTCATGACTTATTTTCTTCATGAATTTAATTTAGAACAAATCTACCATTGGGTCTCCAGAGTCGCAATCCACGACTCCACCCATGATGAAGTCTTTGTGGAGGGGTCTCTACAAAGCGTCATCCTTACCTTCGCGCTCCTTGTCAGCAACTGGGAATTCATGTTCATCCTTGGGTAATATCGACTCCTTAGCCTTTTCCTTAGGTTTAGGTGGTAGTCTAGGAAGTTTTTATTCCTTGCTACTCTCCACCAACCGCTTCATGTTTGTGTCCATAGAAAAAAAAAATCCACAATAGAAATACTATCACTAAATCACACAAGGCATATGTGTAATCAACATTCTTACCAAAATTAAAGCTCAAAACATGCTTTCCCTCATCAATCATCTCAAGACTCTCATCTTCATTACTCATGCAAGACTCATCAAATTGGTCAAATCCATCCCATAAGCTTATATCATTTCATGCAAGAGAAGAAGTAGATGATTCATGCTTAGATTTGTAAATGTCAAACCCGAATTTATCAATATCATCCTCTAGGGTCAATATTCCTAAGTGGGCATCTATTTTAGTCATTGATGTTTTCAAAAATAGTTGTCTCAATAGAATTGGGGGTGCACATCCGTCATGCATCACATCAAGGACATAGAAGTCCATCGGAAACACATGATTACCCTCTCTAACCATAAAATCCCAAACTACCCCCCCCCCCCCCGAGGTTTGCTTGGGAATGATCGGCTAGTTGGATCACACCCTAGTGTCCCCAAGTTTACCTATATCAAGAGTCTCATGTAGGCTATAAGGGATAACATTAATGGAAACTCTGACGTCAATCATAGCATCTTTAATTAACATACCTTCAAGAGAAATAGGAACTGAAAACATGCCGGGGTCATCACACATTTTAGGAATGTTTCTATGGGCTAAAGTGGCATCTCTTCCTATTTTCAATTTTCCCATTTTTCTAATAGGTTTAGTCCTTCTCCCAGTGCAAGAATTTTTCAAAAATTTGGCATACGATGGAATTTGTTCGATTGTGTCTAGAAGTGGAATACTAACCTCGACCTTATTGAAGATTTGGCGGATTTGATCTTTGTTGGATGCCATCATTCTTACTCTTCAAAAGCGGCCTTGTTGTTTTTCACAAACTTGTCATTTTCTTGCACAACCTCCTTTCAGATTCTCGCACGGACTCACATTCCGTGGATTCACTTCAAGCTGGGACTGTAGCTTTCCAGAGTCTCTTGCCTCGAGCCAACTCATCGAGATGGAAAGTTGGCCAACTTGCACCTCAAGATTTTTTATGATCAAGAAAGCTCTTGTGCCTAGATTTTTAATTTCCCTTCTTGTGCGCACCGCGAACATGTAGCTCTTCTCGGTCAATTATGCAATCACCTCTAACATCTCCTCCCGATCTGACTTATAAATTGGAGCAATATTTTTGGACGAATCTTCTCCCCTAGTGTAGGTTTAAGGTGGAAACCTATCGATTGTAACCTTGGTTGTCATCGCGCCACTGGAAATTTGGGCGGTCTCAATATCGGGGATTGAACAAGTTTGCATAAGGGTCTGAGCAATCTCCACCCTAGTTTTTTCAGAACCCTGGCTGCTGCCATTTATCAAACCATTTATTCCCTCAATTTAAGTCCAAAGCCTTTATCTTTTCAATATCCTCCACAACTTTTTGGTCGGATGATCCAATTTGCAAATCCAGCACACTTTGACTTGTTGAGTCCCCATCCCCTTCATGAATTCCTTCATCATTAAAGTAAGAGCTTGAACTTACTCTTTATGCTTAGGGGAGTGAGTGGATTCTTCCAGTGTCTTTACCCGCGATTGGCTCCCTAACCATCGTGTACCATTTCCCATCTCCTTGAATAAGGCCATAGTGTCATTCAGACTCTTATTCGCTATCAAACCATTGCAAGCAGTATTCACCATCCGCGTGTCTTTATTGCACAAGCCGTTAAAGAAATAGTACACAAGATCTCCCTCCTTAAATGGATGATAGGGACATCTTGCCAACAAATGCATGAATCGCTCCCAATATTCATACAGAGATTCATTTAGGAGCTGCGAGATATTAGAAAAAATGTTTCTTCAATCTAGCGGACTTTGAAGCTGGGAAAATACTTCTCGAGGAACCTACGCTTCATATCTATCCACGAGGTGATACATCTCAGTAGGAGATAGTAAAGCCAATGCTTAACCGCATCTTTCAGCGAGAAGGATAAAGTCCTCAAATTGTAGTTCTCCATCGACACCCCTGGTGGTTTCATGTTGGTGCAAAACAAATGAAACTCTGAGTGGTGTTTGTTGGGATCCTCCCTGGACATCCCATGGAATGTGGGTAAACACTGTGTCATGCCACTCTTGAGCTCACAAGTGACATTGGGCGGGAAGAAGATGCAAAGGGGTTGATTCTCAACATTTAGAGCCATCAAATCCCTTAGCATTCTGTTGTCTTCCGCGAGAAGGGAAAAGACCTTAAATTGTAGTTCTCCTTCGACACCTCCAGTGGTTTCATGTTAGTGCAAACCAAATGAAACTCCGAGAGGTGTTTGTTGGGATCCTCCCTGGCCATCCCGTGGAATGTGGCCAAATTTCTATATCATGCCACTCTTGAGCTGACAAGTGACATTGGAGGTAAGGGCGGGATGAAGATACAAAGGGGTTGATTCTCCATATTTGGAGCCATCAACTCCCTAAGAATTGTATTATCTTCCGCCATAGCTCTCTCAACTTCTACAAAAAATAGTTGGTCCTTGCGGAACCTCTCCCCTAGCTCTCCTTCTCCTCCTTCTTCAACCACCTGTGTTTTATGGTAGATAGTGTAGAGTTCCTAAGTTCGTGGTATAGTTGTATACCATAAAAAAGAAGCAAGACACTTTCATTTCAACAGAGAACACTAGAAAAACAAATTAGGAGTAATGTAAACAACTATTGAAAAGCTCAACACAATTACCAACAAAATCTACAAAACTAAAAACACGAATTACTACTACCAACTAGCCATGCAAGTTAACAATCGAATATAAACTAGCTTACCGGCAACGACGATAAAATTTGATCCACACCCACATGGTCGTTCTTTTTAATAAAATTAGCTGCGGGAGCTAAAAGACCAAAAACATATATTTATATGTTGCTCCCTATACTCAGTATGAATAACTAGAAAGTAGCTAATGGAAAGTCTGGGGTTTGTCCACAGAGATGCCAGAATTCGAAAGTTAACTAAACACAAATCACAATCGAGCATTGCTCCGAATATGTGTCGGGAATAGCTAGTGCTAAAAACATAGGATTGAGGGGTTTTATCTAACAAATACTAATCATGAAATTCAGAGAGATTAAACTATATTAAACTATTCTTGGGGATATTTGCGTAACATGACCTATGAATGACTTTATATCTTGATTCTATCGCATATAAGATATATAAATTCATCTGATGCCTATGTCACATAGTGTGGGTGATAGTCGGCCATTCCCAATATTAGTCACACAAAGGTACGTCGGCCCATTTTTACCTATCACCACCACCTCCGTAATTAGGGAAAGTGCATTGATGGACAAAGGATCTGAGCTGTGCTCCTCTTTCCCCGTAAAAATCACTCCCAATACTAACGGGCCCAAGGGCTTAAAGGATTAACTGCCCAATTAATCGCCTTGCGGTGGTAGAAACCATTAGATATGTGAGTAAGGAACATATATCCCTGGAACTCCACTATGGATACTTTTCCCTTGGCCTATAGAGATGATCGAATCGTTGTCTCGTGATGACTCTTGGGTTGACACAACAACCTTAGTTACTACAAACTATCATGCATCATCCTATCGGGAAGCATTTAGGGTACCTCGCACCCCTGTTAGAGGCAATGACTTCCCTAACATGAACATTATTACACGATGAGCCAATAAAGATAGGCTATAATGATCGGAACGGTACTCTCGATCATATATGCATGCACTCACAAAGCTGGTACTCACGAACTTACAATACGCCTAACCCAACACTCCCAAGGTAGCAATCAAGTCTAGCACGATAACATATCATATATGAGCTACGGTGCATCATAGAATATATATAACATTCATTTCACATGAATAATAAGCAGAAGTCTAACATGAATATTCATGAACTTAAAAGATAGGAAGATCTAGAATTTCACAAAATCATCACTTAGTTATAAATACTAATAAAATCTCCAAGTAATTACACTACTCCATAGACATTGAACCCAATATAATCATTGGATCCAATGCCATAGGCATAAAATAGTAAATAATAAATGAGAAGAGAAGAATTAGTCTCTTTCTCTCTACCTACTCTTAGAACTAGAATTACAATAATGATAGATCGATAAACCCTAGTAGACTAGTGCCTCTTTATATAGTAGGTGGAAATAAGCCTTAGAGAAGTCCAAAACAAGGGAAACCGTAGCAGCCACGCTGACACGGGCTGTGTAATACCATACGACCCTCGCTGCACGTCCAGTGAAAAAGTACACGTGTCGTAGACTGAAGGCTTTTCAAAGCTAAACTGATCGCGCAACCTGCGTAAAGTCACACAGGCCGCTGGCTAGAAGGCGTTCTTGGTGATCTGAATGGCGTGGCTCATGTATAATCCCGTGGGACATCGTCTGGAGTCATGATCCATGGCTTCAGAGGGTGCACCCATGCAATACGGCGCATGCCACAGACTGGAGGTTTGTGTCTACACTTTATGAGCGCATGAGTCATGAAAAAGGCCACAAAATACACTGGGAATTAGTCTCACGAGTTATCTGGTCAGCATGGGCCGTATAAAAGGGCACATGCAGTGCTAGTCTTCTTTTTCTTCCCAACTTTGACTTTTTTTCTTCAGCGCATCCAATCTACTACTACGATTAAGCATGTGGCCTTTGGTCTACTATCATTCTTATTAATGGCCTTCAACTATCTTGTGCCATTATTGCGAATGACCTTCACTAAGCTACTCCGAAGTGCTTACGAGCAATCTACAAATAAGCTCACAAAATAGAATCTAGATGCTCGTAAGGACATAGTATCCTTTAGATCTATATAAGTCACAAAATGATGGATTTATACAAGAAAACCAAAAGTTTCCAACTAAACCCCTTGATTGTTGCGTTCTTTAATTAGAATAAGCTTGAGTGCGTGATTGATTTGGTCTATGGATGATACATGAGCTAAGGCCGATTGGGTCGGTAATGTTATTGATAATTTTGGGTTTGTAGGTGGGAGGTCATCACCGTACCTTTCAAATTTATAATTTATAGCCCTAAAGTGCTTCCTAAATACAACTAAGTAGATAGTGACAAATCGGGGTCGTCCACGAAGAAGAGGGTTTTCCTAATCGTTTATACATATAAGGTGGATAATAGCGCACGTGCATGCACACACACATATATAGACAGATAGATAAAATCATGTAGGGGGGGGGGGTTGGTTGATTTTCTTAAGTTATGAATTTAAAAACAAGACAACTAGCAACGTAAAGC
>JAULKM010100855.1:0-10363 GCA_032355605.1 Rubia tinctorum | reverse complement strand
TTGGGGTTGGGTGGGGTTGGTGTGGTGGTGAATTAGGGTGGGGCTGGGAATGGGAATGGGGTTGTGTGGGGGTGGTGGTGTGCTGAGTGTTGGTGGGGAGTTGAATAGTGGGGGTTTGAGTGTTTGTGAGTAGAGTTCAATCGGTCGAGCGTTGAGCGTTGGTGGGGAGTTGAACGATGGGGGTCTGAGCGTCGGTGGCTATGGCGAAGCAGCGGTGGTGGTGGGGGAGCAACAACTGTAGGTAAGGGTAAAATTGTCCACACAATTTCACCTTTGGGCATGAGAGCATTTTATCAATTTAAGTGCGGTCAACGGCATGAATGTTAAGGTCAATGACAGAGTGCCACATTAGAATCATATTGCAATTTTCATTTAATAGTTAGGGTTATTTTACTTTTAAACAATTGAGGGTTATATTGGCAATTTTGCAATTATATAGAGTTATATTTGTATATTATCCTTAAATTTATTATGTACGTGTTCGGTCTATTATTAATAAGTGAATATAACGTACTCCCATAGTCTACTAACATTAACTCCACGAAAGGTATATCATATTATGAAATGGTCCTACTTTATTTTGGAGCCTCACAGTAAACTCAACCTAAATCCATCAAACGGATCTATAACTTGAGGCAGCGTCTCAACTTAAGACAGTCACAATAGTAAACATTAGATTTGACATTTTTATTTTCTCAATTGCATGCTTGCTAGAAATATGTCAATCACACAAAATTGATCTAACTATATTTTTCGGATTAACATTTAGGTAGCCTAAAAACAAAAATGAACCGATCATGTACTAAAATTCTAATTAATCTCCATTATATTTAATCTCTTTTTCAGATTAATTTAATCATGTTACTATTTTTCTATACCTTTATTTTTATTTTATTTCAATTCAAATAAACTCTAGAGAACATAATTAAGTGTCGGTTGATCAGAAATCTTGACAAGTGTCAAATTCAAAGAGAGAAAAATAAGGATGTATATAATTATGAATTTTAATTAACACTTATCAAGATTTCATTGGACCCTCACCTTCCCACATATAAAAATTTTTCTGGTTGGTTATAGTTTAGGCACTATCTTAGGAAATACGGAGTTTAATTAGAATAATAGAAAGATAAAATGTTTTAGTTGCAATATCAAAAATTTATTATGAAATATATATTAGTTATAAGTTTATGACCTGATTAATGCAATAACAAAAATTTTCATTTCATTTTTTATTTTACCGTTTAAATTTGGATCTTTTCATAATTTATGAAAAGACTGTCATTCTATAATTTATTGAAACAAATGATGAACTCTATAGTTTATCAGTAGGTTTCTTTAAAAGAAAATTCTCTCTCTCTCAATCGGACCTGGTTAATCGGGTATAAAGAGGAGTAATTTCTCCGCGTGGAGAAAAAGAAGATATTCCATCGGAGTGCATCTTTCTGTTCCGAATAGGCAAAGTCATCTTGTCCCACTTTCATTTATTTTATTCAGATTTTCTTTCTCTCAAGACAATTATAACCTTTTACGTTACGTTGAATTTGTTCCGCAAAAACCGTTGTATACGCGGAATGGTGAAGTTAATGATAACATGCTTCCACCGTCCAACTAAAAATATTTTAGTAAGTAAAAGTCTCAGTAAAAGATGGCCTTTCCAGCTTTCCTTATAATAATAGACCGTCCAATGTACATTTTATTATTGTTTTGACCTATTTATTTTTTAAAGTAGCTAAATATAAATTAATATATTTATAACAAAAATATCATGTGAAATATTGTTAGATTTATTTTAACATCTATTTTCTAAATATTAAATTTTTATTCGGAATCATTACATGTAATTAGAGATATTGACGGTCAAACATGATCATTGAAAACCGTAAAAAAGTAAATAGGCCAAAACTGTTGGGACAGAGGGAGTATAATTGTTTATAAAATTAAATATTATTTTTTAAAAGTTAAAATAAGTAATAATGTGCATTTGAATGTGAAAAAATATAATATATAATGTAAAAAAATTATTTTTAAAATTTTAAATTTAGGATGTAATTTAACAAATGCAGTATATAACGTAAAAAAAATTAATGAATTTTCCAAAAATGTATGGGCAGACCGCCTGTAAGGAGACACACTCTTTTATTTTTATTTTTATAGAGAATGTCTTACCCAAAATTTTGTTTTGAATCATCTAACTGCAATTGAAAGTCATTTTTATAATGAGTTCATCTCTTGAAAGACGGAAAGATCAAAGTTTAAACTGCAAATTAGACAAATTAAGATTTAAAAATTTTGGTTGCATTAATCGGGTCATAATCATATAACTATTGCATGTTGCATAGTAAATTTTTAATACTGTAACTAAAACCTTGTACTTTTCTATAATTCTAATTCAACAACGTCTTTTCATATTGTTATGGAAGACGATTTTTGCCAAAACATTGTCTTTTATAATTGGCCTAATTAATGGAGTGATTTGATATTTGTTTTAACACCAAGTCTTATTTTAGCAGCCTAATGTTTAAGACAAAAATTATAATGCAATTACTCCCTCCGTCCCAGACTAAACTACATAGAATCTTTTTCACGGTCTTCAAGAAACATGATGGAGGTGCCAACACGACTACCACCATAAATGAAGACATTCCACAACTTGATCAAACATTCAAGGGTTATGTTCGGAATTCTCTAAGTGACATGGTTGGACCGATGACAAGATTAAGAATAAAGTTTAGAGATGCGGCATTGAATGCTTTGATGGATCAAGTTCATGATGAAGAATTCAAGAATAAGTCGGTTAGGGCTTGGATTAATTATTCAAGCTTGTCGGTTAACTGAAGACGTCGTGAAGAACACTGTACTCTTTTTCCTACTGGGTTTTAAACGAGGTAGTTTAATCTTTGTAAAATATTGTAAAATAATTTTATTTTGGGTTTATTGGACTGATAGTTCGGCCACGTGGGGCTTGAGGAGCTAAATTTCGAAAATACCGTCCATTAGGGTTTAGAATATTCGGTTTTATTTTTATTAGAATTAGATTTGGTAACATTAGATAAGGTAATATTCTTCAAGATTACTTCTTGAAGAATCTCGACCAGATTACCATAGTTACCATTTATTTTAGGTATTTCAGTTAGATGTGGTTTTAACTTCTTAAATCTGCCATAAGTTGATTCAGTTTCCAGTTGTGATTAGGGTTTATGACCGAGAACTACCCTATAAATGGGGGGGGGGAGGGGGTTGTCCACGAATTTTTACACCTTTTATCAATCAATTATTTAAAATTTTTGAGTTATACTCATTGCTTGTGAACGCCTTCATTGTTGTTTAATCTTGCGAGTTAATTAAGTATCAATAACCTTGTGAACTAATATTGCGGGCTAGTTAGTGAGGAAGTCAAGATTGAGAGTACCCTGAGGGCTAGACTCTTGAATTTCGTGTGTCTACACTAGGTTGAGAGATTCCTTGTATGGTCAAAGATATAAAATTCCGCAATCTAGAGTTTTTGCAAGAAAATTCATATCAAAACATGTTTGACCGTTACTATGTTTAAAAACTACTTATTACGACGAATCCAACAACATCACATATGATAATATTATTGTTTATATATCTATTCAAATATCTGGTCAAAATTTGACAGTGTTGTCTGTCAAATAGTAAAAGTGCAGTTTAGTCTGGTACAGAGGGAATATTAAACATTTAAATTGGGATGGGATTATTTTTAAAGGTTGCAAATAAATTTGGGGAGGGTGAAGTTTTGGGTTAGTTCCATGGATGCAATTACATCATCCAAATCAAAGAAAATGGTGTTACTTGAGGAAAGTTCTACTCCAAAGGTAAACAAATCTAAATAGAGTGCGCTTATGTGGACCTGCACAGTTTCTACCCCGGAGATGACTATTGGTGCTAATTTATTTGTTTTTGTGGATTTAATAATTCGAAGTTCTTGCGTTCTAATTTCATTTTTAGTATGTACTATACATACGTATTTTAAAATGGAGGCTGATTTTATTCCTTTTATCTTCGTGTTGAATAGTGAGTACAACGAAGTATGCATCTCCTTATTTTTTTAATTTACAAATTCCCTGCTTCTGCTATTCTGATATACATGTATTCCAACAGCAGACTTCTATTTTACATGGCTTCAAACTGGATTCTTTTTACCAACTTCCTATTTTTCTATCATGAGTAAAATTACTATTTTACCCCTAGGAATATCGGAATAATATGGCACGTGTCGGTCACGTGCGCATGTATTGACGGAAAATTGCTCGAAAACTGGTTTGGAGACCAAACAAATTATTTTGGGTTTGTTGAATGCCGGATGTACGCAGTTTTGCGAATGGAGACCAAAAGATGGTATTTCAATGTATGTTGGTGACCAAAAAAATAATTTAGTCTTAATCCTATTATACCAAAAGTCCTTTTTTGGATGGCCCTAGAGGTACTGGAAAAACCTTTTTATATAAAGCCCTTCTTACTACCGTAAGATCCACAAATAGTATAGTACTTGCTACAACTACCTCTGGTGTAGTAGCTTCTTTACTTCCAGGAGGGCGAACGGCACATTCAATACTTTAAATCCCATTAGATGAAAGTAATTCTACACCTTGTAGTATTAGCAAACAAAGCACACTAGCATACTTACTGAAAAATAGCAAAATGAATTATTTAGGACGAGGCTACAATGGTGAAGCATAGTATCATTAAAAAATTTGATGAAATGTTAAGAGATATAATGAGCTCAAATATTATTTTCGGCGGAAAAATTATTGTGTTTGGAGGCGATTTTCAGCGAACACTGCCAATTATTCCTAAAGGTACAAGGCGAGATATTGTAGATGCGTCTATTGTTATGTCACATTTGTGGAGTCAATTCGAAAAACTAACTCTTCAACAAAACATGAGAGCATTACTTGATCCAATGTTTTTTCTTATTTGCTGAAAATAGGTAACGGAATTCAAGTTACTAATAACAATGGTGAAATTGAAATACCATTAAAAGCAAATATAGATTTTATTGATGACGATACATCATTAAACGTGTTAATAGATATGGTATTCCCAAATTTAAATAACTCTACTTATGATATTTCTTTATTTGTGAAATGGGTTATACTTACCACAAGAAATAATTTTGTCCATGACATTAATGATATTCTGATTACAAAATTTCCAGGTGATGAATTTACATATTATAGTTGTGATGAAGTTACAAGTAATTGTGTTGTACCAGACCAAGATGAATTACTTCATTCTTTAACTCCTCGGGGTCTTCCTCCACATAAATGAATACTTAAAAGAAATGCTCCAATTATATTGCTTAGAAATATAAACCCAACCGAAAGACTTTGTAATGGTACACGTCTTATATGCCGAGGTTTTGACAAAAATGTTATCCTTGCCAAAAATATGTATAGGTACTTGTGTAGAAAAATTTGTATCCATACCTCGTATTGTATTAGAAGCTCCACGTGACAGTTTCACGGTTATCCCATTTTAAAAAATAATTCCCCATCTGTTTATGTTTCGCAATGACAATTAATAAGGCGCAGGGGCAGACTTTAAATTTTATCGGTGTCTACTTAAAAGAACCAGTATTTTCACATGCTCAACTTTATGTTGCATTATCAAGAGCAAAAACAATAGACCAATTAAAAGTTCTAATAAGACCACCAACAAAATCAACATCAACCTTGAATTTTACTAAAAATGTTGTATATGATAAAGTTTTGTCAGATGCTGCTAGCAATTAATGCATTTCATTGCAACCATACAAAAACACCATAAATTTTCCTATAAATGATTGCTTTACCAAATCAGTAAAAGAAAAGTTCAGGGATGCCGAACTGGAGAACCAATTGATGCAGACTTTGTGCGTTTATCCTTTACTTTATCTGATTCATATATATACTTTTTCCTACTTGTACAGATTTTTTGTTGGGGGTGGGGGTCTATTTTTGTCAAATCAAAATATGACAGGGAAGAGATATCTAGGCATAATGAATGGATCATGCAACTTTATTCTGTTTGTACCACATTATCATTGGCTCCCAGTGCTGTCTTCTTTTACGGTGGAAAGATTGCTAATAAGTTAGTGATTCAGATTAAATTCTGCGGCAGCAAGTTTTAAAATCCGCAATCCATAGTATTTGCAAAGAGATTCATATTAAAACATGTTTGACCGTTACTATGTTTAAAAACTACTTATTACGATGAATCCAACAACATCACATATGATAATATTATTGTTTATATATCTATTCAAATTTTTGGTCAAAATTTGACCGTGTTGACTGTCAAATAGTAAAAGTGCAGCTTAGTATGGGAAAGAGGAAATATTAAACATTTAAATTGGGGTGAGATTATTTTTAAAGGTTGCAAATAAATTTGGGGAGGGTGACGTTTTGGGTTAATTTTTTTGCAGAAACTGCCTAAACTTTAGGTTGTCTCACAGAAAATCATATCTTGTTTTAATTTATTGCAACGAGGTTCTTATAATTTTTTAAATGTATTACAATAAATAAAATAATTACAATTTAATCCTAAAAATTATTAATGAGATTTTTCATTACTGGTTGAATCGTTAGTTTTCTCGATGTTTTATATAATGAGGAATGCAATGAATACTAATATGTATCCATCTTCTTATAATTTGAGGTTTTTCTAAACACGTGAATTTGCCGAGTTAAGCGACTAACTTGACAAAGGGCATTACTAAACCGCACTCTTTATTTTACTTGTTTACACCCTAATATGTATATATACTGTATGAGTTTGTTTCTTGAAAAACAATCTTTCTATATATTATGGAAAAACTAAAGTTTAAACTGTAAATTAAAAGAAATCAAGATAAAAATTTTGAGTTGCATTAATCAGATCATAAACTTATACTTACTGTATGTTGCATTATAAATATTTAATATTGCAACTAAAATCTTTTACTTTTAAATTTTAATCTGACCCCGTCTTTCCATATGATTATAAAAAGACGGTATTTTCCAAAACTCTGGCATACTGTATAATTTTTAATTTTATAAAAAATAAAAATAAATCAGTTTTTTTAAAATTCAAAATTTGCATTCATATTTTAATTCGAAGATAAATAATTTTTCTTCCACATTCTTACATATTTTTCCATCATTATTAATCACTATAAATTTATCAAATTTATTTTATATTTTCATTAATTCAATTAATTATTATCAGAAAATATGTTTAAAAAATGTAACTAGAAAGACACATATTAACAAAATTAACATGAAACAAAACACATAATTACCAATGAAATAGAAAATGACTATAAATTCAATACTATGTATTGTTTATATAATTACAAGAATAAATTACTAAAGAGGGCACCATATGGAGTTGGAAAAGAGAACCACAATATTTATTTTTGGCTTAAACGAGAACCACGGGTCTCTTTTGGCACTGACGAGTGACGAGAACCAGGGGCGCGACTCGCCAGCACGAACCATCCCGGAGAGAACCGTAACTCCGCCATTCCAGACCCTCAACCCTTTCTTCATCTAGCTGCTTGACGCCGTCCCGATTCGCTATCGGCCACCTCCATACCTCAACATCCCTCCTTCTCAAATGCTCTCTATCCCGCCGTCTCCATTGTCTTCATGAAAGTAAATAATTCATCATTGGTGTGTTTTTCATATTAGGAATATATAGATTGCAACAAGTATAGATACAACGAATCTAGATTAATTTATATAGGAACAAGACAATTAAGATCAATCATAGGATCAATCATTATCAATCTCTCATCTATCTACTCTATCACCCCTCTTAAGTTAAGCATAGGACTACATGATACACAAACCTTGGAACGAAACAAATCAAAAAGATTATGAGACCGACCCTTAGTGAAAATATCTGCAAGCTAGAGTGACAATGGAACATGACTAACACGAATCCTACCAGAAGCAACACGTTCACGAACGAAGTGATAGTCGATGTCTATGTGTTTGACCCACTTGTGCGCAACAAGATTTTGAGCAAGAAAAATGGCACTGCTGTTGTCACAAAGAAAGATAGGTGACGACAAAAGAGAAACCCGAAGCTCTTTAAGCACATTACACACCCAGGCAAGTTCGGCCGCAGGGTTCGCCATAGCACGATACTCAGATTCACAACTGGATTCAGACACCATCGGTTGCTTCTTTGCACTCCAAGAGACAAGATTACCCCCAAGAAAAATGGCATAGCCATAGGTGAATCACCAATTCTCGAGGCAACGGGCCCAGTCAGCATCAGAGTAGCCCAAAAGTGAAAGACCACTGGGAGATGGCCGAAAAGAGAGACCATGATGGAGCGTGCCACGTACATAGCGAAGGATGCGTGTGACAGCCTGATAGTGATCGTCTCAAGGCGATATGAGAAACTGGTTAACAGAATTGACAACATAGGAAAGATCTGGGTGAGTGATGGTCAAATACTGTAAGGCACCGACCAACGAGCGGTAAAGCTTAGGGTTCAAGAACTCATAAATCAAGGAGTTGTGAAGCTGAGAGCCAGGAACAAAAGGTGTGGAGACGGGAGTAGAATTCATCATACCCGCTCTCTGAAGTATCTCCATGGCATACTTAGCCGTTAATAGAAAAAGTCCAGATGAAGAACGAGAGACCTCCAATCCCAAAAAATAGTGAAGCGCACCAAGATCCTTAATCGCGAACTCACGATCACTATGGGTGATGAACCGACGAATTAGAAGGGGATCATTGCGGTAAGAATAACGCCGTCCACATAAACTAAAAGGAAGAGAGTCTGTGATCCTTGAGAAAACACAAACAAGGAGGTGTCGGCAGAACAGCACCGGAATCCCATACAAAGTAAATAGGAGTTGTATCGTTGAAACCAAGCCATGGGAGCTTGTTTGAGACCGTAGATATCCTTGCGAAGACAAAAAAACATAATCAGCATGAACGAGATAAGTGAAATCAGCCGGTTGTTCCATGTAAACTGGCACATCAAGAAGACCATTAAGAAATGCATTCTTATGAATAGGCCAAGAGAAAGTAGTAGCCAAGGACAGGATGATTCTGACTGTGGAGGCCTTGACGACAAGATTGAAGGTGTGGGTGAAGTCTAAGCCTGGCAACTGAGAATATCCCTGTGTAGCTAGGCGAGCTTTGTATCGATCAATGGTGTCATCCTGGCGATGCTTGAGGCGATAAACTCATTTAGAACCAATGATGTTGATACCAGTAGGGCATGGAACAAAATCCCAAGTGTGTTGCTGACGAAGAGCGCTCATTTCTACATCCATAGCAGCTACCCAGTGAAGATATTTAAGAGTAGATCGATACCCCCGAGGCTCCGTCTGTGCCAGTAATGTCGCAAGAAACACTATCATCACATAATTTGTTTACTACTTTGTTGTTCGACTTCCTGTCTGAGAGTGGGTGGTCATGTGATGACTCGCAGTCGGCAGTGGATCGACATCTGGAGATGGCATAGGAGAGCCGTCAGAAGGCAGTAGTGGAGAGCCGTCAGAAGGCAGTAATGGAGAGACATGTGTCGGAGAACTGGCGGGTGGTGATCGGATCGATGGTTCAGAGGAAGAATCCTGAGTAAGTGGAAGAGGAGTTGCGGAGAGGCCAAACAAATCATCCAAGTCGGAATCAATAAATGTCAAGACATCCAGAGATTCTGGAGCAGTGGAGGCAGTGTCACTAGCAAATGGAAAAGAAGTCTCATCAAAACGAGCATACCGAGTGAGATAAACCTTCTTGGAGACTGGATCTAGACAGTAAAAACCCTTATATCAGGCGCTATAACCCACGAAGATGCATGGAGTACTGAGAGAGGCTAGTTTGTGGGGAGCAAACGATCGAATTAATGTGATATTATAATATTTATTATATAATGTGATATTAGTTTAAATTTTTAAAATTATATTTAGATAATAAAATCTATTATAAATACTTTGGAATAATACAAAATAGTCAAACAAAATAAAATTTATTAATAAAGTATATCATAATTATTTGAGAAAAAAAGAAAAACCAGTTGGATTTATAAACATCTCAGCCCAATAGAAATAAAAATAAGTGATCCCTAAATCGCAGAAAAAGAAGGAAAAGAAAACATAGAAGAAACATAAAGGAAAGAAGAAAAAGGGATAAGGACGTGGAAATGAATAGAATTTCTAAAAACTTGTAGGTGGTGCAGGTATAATGAAGGAGAAAGGTAAGTTGTCATTTTAGGAAGGGTTAACAGTAAACGAAGGAGGTACAAGTATAGCTGTAAATATATATATATATATATGTAGACTTGAAAGGAATTAAACCAAATCACCATAAGATCGGGTGAAATTGATCCAAGTGAAATCTCAATTTGTAGTATAAAT
>JAULKM010100854.1:0-10363 GCA_032355605.1 Rubia tinctorum | reverse complement strand
ATAACCCTTGAATGTTTGATCAAGACGTGGAATGTCTTCATTTATGGTGGTAGTCGTACCCTGATCTCCATCACATGAATTGACTGAACATGGTATTTTAATAGAAATCTTTGAATAGATACAATGGTAAAAGAACACTGTAAGACTGCAAAGAAGTATGTGATTGATCAATTTTATAAGCATCTTTTGTGCATCAGTAAGTTTAGCAGAAAGCATAAACTATGTGCAACGTATTAAAAAAAGGAAATACATATTTGGTATTATACCTCATCATCTTGAAAGATGAACTTCTGCAGCTTGGTAGGATTTGTTGTACATTGATAAGGCACACATTTTTCCACCACTGTGATTGTCTTAATCCAAGGCTTGTCAGAGTTTCTTAGCTCGGTAATCCTTTTTGGTGTCTCCATCTACAAAAATATATATATTATTATAGATGGAATTAATTAACATAGCATGTATCGTTATCATAATAAATATTAATTGTAAGAAGGTTTTTTTCCAACTAAGAGGCATAGCATGATAATTTATAGTGAAGACAACAAAACATTGGTTTTGATTTCAGAATGTTTTTGAAAGATGTTTAATCTACAACTGGAAAATACTGAAATGTTTGCAGAATACATTCATTCTTTGGGCATAAAAAGAAGTCCTGCAAAAAGCTGTACATTCTAGATATGTAATATATTGATTGTATGTGCGTTTGGTTCATTAATATGTACCTAATAGATGCAGATTTTTAATTAGAAGGTTGGACTATTATTTTGTTTGTTGTTATTGAGATGACAAACAGAAGAAAACCTGAATAAATAGGCTTACCATCATGTCTTTAATTTGGTTTGTGTTGAAGGAATATGACTTGTATTCAGCACGTAGGTGGGAAAAAATTGAAGTATGGAGAAGTAGAAGGTAGAGAGCAGTAAAAGAAAAAGAAGGTGAAGAAGAAGAAGAAAAGCTGAAGAACAAAAGATAAAGAAGAAGAAGACAATAGGGTAGCTTGGAAAAGGTAAGAATTCTACAGATTAGATTTGGTGTCAGAAGATAAATTGCAGCAAACAATGCGAATCAATTAAAAGTACTACAGATTTTGTATATTTATATCATATACTATTATATAGTCCAAAAGGATGAGATTATGAGTTGTATCGGATGTAACTTGCAATCACCCACATGCCTACAGTAGAGGTAGAGTTACCTGACTAGAATAGTGAAAAGAATGAGATTTTTTATCAACCTTTCAAATCATGTCAGTTAATATTGACTCATACAAAGATCTTTAAGCTGGTTTAGCATGTTTTTTTAGTGTTATGTAAGATTGTCAATCGGTCCGAAATCAATGTATTGGATTTCTCTGATTGAAATAAGTTTCCAGACATTTTGGTACATCTTTTATTGTACTTTTGGTCCTTAAATGTCTTTTTTTTTCTTTTCCTGGGGGGTGAATGGATATGTCATATTATGCACCTTTACCATGACCATTAGTATAGTTAAGAATTGACCATGAGTATACTTAAGGAATTTAATGTTGTAGTTATGTTTTTCTTTTATTTGGCTGTAGTTCAAAACATTTTGCCGACAGTAATTTTTTTCCTTAGGTACAGTTATAGTTAAATTTCAGATTATTACTGATTTTAATTTATGAATATATTAAATAGAAGAAAAAAGTACAAGTTGATTTTTGTGAGGGTGGATAGAATCCAGCAACAGTAATATTTTACTTGTATAACTGTATTGTAAAAAATTAGTTTATGGAAAAATCTCTTAATGTTTTATTTCTAGTAATGCATAATTTAAACATATTTTGTTTCCTATAAATACTGGACTTAGTTGTTTAGATAAGATCAAACTCAACAATGAACTGGAAAAAAATACTTAACAAGTTACTTTGTATATTTTCCTTCGTGCTTCTTCCTTGTGTTTTTTAGTCTGTAAGCAAAAAAACACTACTCATCTCTGACTCGGTCATACTGCAGAGCTGGTTTTCCCAAGTTTCCTATATGATATTAACCTTGACAAACAGTTCCACATGGCTAGTAAAATGTTCATTCTTCGACTTTTATTTTGGACAGAATTTGTGAGAATGCAGATACATGGTTTCTGTATAAATAAGTGTAAGTGTTTTGGAAAAAAATGGTAATATGGGGAAGAAGAATTTTGATCTCGGGCTATATTCCTTTGGTGTAAATTAACCTGTAGTTATCAAGTTTTTTCCCTATCTGGTTTTTTCATTTGTATGTTTATTGTATACATATAGTTTATTGAATGAACGGAATGAAGCTTATGAGGTCTGATCTCTGTGATTCATTTTTTCATTTTATATATATTTATATAGCTGATTGAGAGTAACAGAATCTATGTTGTTATTTCTGACCCTTGTCTTCTACTGAAGTAAAGTAAATCTGTTTATGTATATTATATTTATATAAGATGAATTGGATTCAAATGACTTTGAGGTGACTATTGGAGTGTAGCTATTAGACCAATTTGAATTTGTTGTTAAAATTTTCCATTAGATGTTTATAATTTTGGTTTTACAAATTTAAAGATTGGATAGTTTATATGAATGTTTGTAAATGGAAGTCTGTATACTGTTGTGATCAGGTTGTTTATTAATTATTCATATAAGTTTTAGAAGATAACGCTGACAACTTAGCAGTCTAATATTGCAATAGATTATCCATTAAGTATTATTAGTCAAAGTAGACAAGATAATTGGAAATAAATATTGGACAACACATATAATTTGTGTTGCACATTTGAAGCAGGGGGGGTGTAGCAATAAACATGGTGTTACATATTGTATGATTACGATATGCAGAACCAGATATGCAACTGTTTATGTACAAATATTGTTTCAGTATGCAGTTGAACTCTTATTGTACTAAAGCATGCTTATGAATTTATGGTAATAATTTTCAACCTTATTTACCTGATATAGCGAAGATGAATAGAAAATATGTTAATAGCTGAATGGTAGTTAAGAACAAAACATGCAGGTTTGTCAAACATAGCTTAAGAACAGAACATGCAGGTTTGTTGAGTTCTTCCTATGAAGTAAGACATAGTTTAAGAACAGAACATGCAGGTTTTTTTTAACATTTTATCTTAAACTTAAATGTTACACCTGAGAGTTTATATGGTCACTCTAACTTGTGTTTTAAACTTAAATGTCAAAACTGACAGGTAATGATTTTGTTGAATGAGATATATCATTATGTTGGTTAAGTATGGTTGAGTTTTAAACAGCTGCTCTACCATATGACTTGAACTATCATATATAAAGTAATTTGCATTTTTTTCTTTTTCTATTTCTGTAGAATTTCTCCATCCCCTTTGAAGTTTTTATAAGCTTCAATCTGAAAGTTAAGATATTGATAATTTTATTCTGCACTTATTTAAATTTATAGATGATTAATTGTACTTCATGAGTTTAATGAATTTATTTTTCTATTTTCATAAAGCTCCCTGTGGATGTCCAGAGGAAATTTATGACAGGTTCGACTAAAGAAATAATGTTGCACACTCCACTGAATTCCACCAATATTGAAATATATGAGGATGCAGCTGGACTTATGTATCTAGATCCAAAACTTATGGTTAGTATGTTCGAATCATTCACCTTAAAGGAAGAGGGTTTCTTACACCGTTTCAGTCCTAAACCTCGAGAGCTATTTGTGAGGCCTCTTCATTGTAAAGGAGCAGAACTTCAATATGTGACCCCATGTTTGTATTATCAATATCCAAACATCCTGCAAGAATTGAATGCTGGGAAAAAAAGGGAAATGGTGAGCATATTCAGTAAATTCCAATTTCTTTAGCTTCTTTAATTGTCGGTTAATTGCCATCCATGTTATTTCCATTAATCTCTTTTTTTTGTCAGATAGTTTTTACCAACCACATTCGGTTATGCTTCTCTTGCAACGGGTTTGAAGGCTAGTATTTTGAAAACTGTGAAAGGGCGTTTTCCTGTGACGACTTATTATCTAGGTGATGGAGGATTGAAGTTTACTGGTGCTTCATGGGAACAATTTTATGAAAATCATCGCTTGGATTTAGCAGAACATGCTTTGTTTGAGTATGAAGGTGATGTAGAGTTTGAAGTTTTGTTTTTCTCAAAGAATGGTTATCAGCATCCCTTGAATATATCCTATACTTTTGGTGAGTTTATGAGAACAATGTTTGAAAACTTTAATTTTTCTCGTTAGGTAAATAGCTATTTCTTATATTTTGGGTTTTCCTTGCAGAATATGAACAGGAAATATATCCAATGGGTGACATCTTTGGTAAAGTTTTTATTAGGAGTTGATTTTGTGGGTTTTTTATGCGTACATCTTCAGTACACTAAAAGGCATTTGATGATGGTGATTTACAAGTTATTCTAAGGTTAACAGTGGTGCCGATGGATCTAACAAGCTGAGTAAGTAAATATATTTTTTCCTATTATATTTACTTGACTTCAGCAGATTAGGTGATGCTTGACTGGATTTTTTTCTAGGGAAGATCATTAAGGAAGACGAATTTGATGAGCCTTCTATCTATAAAGAAATTATTCATAAGGCACACCAATCAGCTTTTGTTATAGGAAAGGGTAAGCTTGTCTATAATATTTACCATGTTTTGTTGTTTATGGTTTGAACTTATTATCCTCATGTTTAGCTGTCTTGGAAGAGAAAGCAAAAAAGGAGCCTAATGACCGTAGTTGTTTCGCCATGATGCTGATCAAAGAAAAAATTAATGGAAACCGATTGGTATGCCTTCTGCTAGGTTATTTATAAACTGTTTGTAAAGATTAGTTGGTTAAATTAATAAATTAATTTGAATTGCAGGTGTTGTCTGCAGATCTGGCACAGTCTTCCTTTCTTATGAACAAAAAAGTTACCTTGAACTGCAGGGATAGAACTTTTGAAATGCACATCTATCGTTACAATGAATTTAAAAGAGGTAACTTAGAAGTACCTATGGTGCAACTCTTAGGACGTTGGGACCTCATTTGTAAGCAGAGGCCAAGCTGGTTGCGTAAAAAAGTAATGTTTAGTTTCCAGAAGAACCAACCAAGCGAAAGCGATGCAGCCAGTATGTTAGCATTTCTCGCTGTCTGAAACAAGTACACCAATCAGTAAGAGGAGGGTCTGGGAAAAACCTTTTAATCAGACCTTGCCTATTTTGATGAAACTGACTGTATAATTATCATGCAACAACGGTAATGGTAAGTTAAATAAGTAACTTATCTCTCACTCCTTCACACTTCTATAAATATGTACATGGTCCTGCTAAGAAGGGGTTGTTTTGTGCTATGTTCAGGGTAATTAGATCCCCTAATATAACTAACCGTAATTTGCCTTTCCTTTACATCTGCTTATGTAATATATAGCTTGTCGTTTAGGTATTATTAGGGGATATGTAATATATGTAGCAAATTACTCAAGTATGTAATATAAAATATGTTATTTGGTTATCTAAGCCTTTATGTATATATTTAATGTTTTGCAGTCTGAAAAACTGAAGTGCTATTGTCTGTGTTACTGATATGAAAGTTTTTCAGGGGCAATATACTATCTTTCAGTTTAGTTTGACAGAAATAAATAGCATCAATCATTGATTATAAAAAAACTAATGGATGTAATATAAATGTATGATGAGGAAAGAAGTAAAGAAGATGTGATATTTCCTCATGGCCCCAGATTATTCAATTAAAACTGATGTAAAAAGAACATTAACGAAAGTTTGGCGCTGTAAATGTAATTTCCAGGGGATACATTTTTTACAGCACAATTTGTGCTGAAAAAGTTTGTACTGTAAATGCAGGATTATTTGAGAGCAAACGGGTGGAACATTTTTAAAACATAGATTCACACTATAATATAGATAAATGGAGAATAGCATGAAGCTTCAGCTATCAGAGAGGGTAGATAAAAAAATAAACAGGGATATGGAAAAAAAATAGCCCCGAAAAGAGTGTATAACCTGGTAATAAGAAGGTGTATCCCATTGAAGAAAGCTAATATTTTTATATGCAGTTAAACTGATTCTGTATTTCTTTCAAGCCCACTGACTGCAAAAGATGGTGAAACAATGAAACAGAAACTACCGAGATAAAAATATGTGTTGGAAAACATATAGGAATTCATTGGAGTCTTTCTAGTAGACTGATTAAAATAAAGAGCATTAT
The DNA here is from genome assembly GCA_032355605.1 of Rubia tinctorum. Classification (NCBI taxonomy): domain Eukaryota; kingdom Viridiplantae; phylum Streptophyta; class Magnoliopsida; order Gentianales; family Rubiaceae; genus Rubia; species Rubia tinctorum. Next base: position 4,194 of record JAULKM010100854.1, on the reverse strand, counting down.
GGATCTCTAGAGGTTTAGGTTTTACGGAAGATTTGTCAAACAGTAATTGCCACTAATTGAGCGAAAACAACGTACACAATACTTGCTGAGCAGTTGGATGAAAGAGCAAAGGCTTTTATTCTCAATACATCTTTCACTTTGAGTTCCATACCGGTTATAGCACTCCGATCATTGTAAATGCAAATGGATCCTTTAAACAAATTTCGGAAATATGATATTATTATGGCTACCAACAAAAGGGAAAATTAGTGGGAGGAAAACTCCAGTGTGATTATAACGAAAGTTTCATGAAGAATGTGAAATAGACTGAAATGCGAGTGGAACAGAGGTAGGGTGTAATTTGACTCTTCTTTCGTTACCCATTTGCTGAAATGGACTTTTATTTTGGATTACTATTTTTTCCTTTTTTTCCTGTAGCTAAAAATTGAAAGGATATCATTCTTCAGTATTAATATGATTACTAGTTTACTGATCAAAGTGTTTTGTGACTACATACAGAATGAAAAAGAAAAATAGAACGACAGAGGAAATGATAATGTTCAGATGGATGTGGGGAAATGGTAACTTAGATACATTCAGTAATTAATAAGAGATGTGGGGAAGAAACAGGAAATAAGCACAAATATGCAAATATTATAGTATGAGAATAATTGTTTGGGATAGTTATGAAAAGCAAGTAAGCAAGTTTTTAGATGGCTTGGCACTGTATGTAGAGTGCAGAGAATCGCTAACTTAAATTAGAGGAAGGGGGCAATCTAGCAAGAATCAGGAAAGAACTATGAAAAGACACATTAGTTTTGAACTGAAGAGATAGTCAATTTAATGATTTGATCCTGCTAACCAACCTCTCATAGAAGATGACGGTTTATTGGATGTATTTTTCTTTCATATTTTTTTCTCAATAATTTCAGGATGAGGAGAAGAGAGGTTTCTGTAAAAAAACTCGTTAACGCTTCGTTTAAGCGACGTCTGCCTGCTATCGAAGGAAGCAGGTTTGGAGCATGGGGATTAGAGACACAATTGTGGGATATGAGTATCTTTAAAACAATTAGGTCTGTTCTCGAAATATATGAAGCCATTTAGGTACTTGAGAAGGAAATCAAAAGGAATAAAATATATAGAGAATTTTTAGGGAGTTTTTGTAACACAAAGCACTAGGCAACATATTTTTTCTGTAAGGAAGATGCAAAATTAAGGTAGAACCATATTATAAATTATAGTGTAGATTAGCTGCAGTAAATCTGCACCTTGGAGTTTGTATAGATAAATAAGTTTTAGAAAATTGCAGTAATGTAGATTTAGTTCAGGCCAACAACTTTCAATACGAAAATATAATGAAGAAGAACCATTTTGTTTGAAATGAGTGTAAACCTGGGAACAGGATAGGAACTAACAAGATTAATTTTTACAATCATAGAAACACATGGAGTTTTAGTGTTTTTGTGCTGAACATATGAAAGCATATTTTTCAGCTCAGATGCTTTACAAATGAGTGAAGAATGAAGTTGTTCATAATAACGAAAACATACTTGGGGAAAAACTGTATTTAGGCTTTAGTTAGCAATGATTAAAAAATATGTAAAAAAAAATCCAAACTGATGAGATGAAATCAACAACTCATATCAATCAATGTGGTATCAGTTAAAAAAACCAAACTGCCTCCTCTAGAGTTAGGCACTAACTTATCACATTATAGCAGCAAAGAGTAAATGACTCATTTGATTGTACATCTCCACTGTAGGATTATCGAAGAGAGATTTGGGTGATCTTACAAGTTTGCCTTAATTTATAGCCAAAATGCACAAGTTTTAGCTGGAACATTATGACTCAATAGGCAGAAAACATAGGTATAGCAACTTAGTTTTACTGAAGAAGTTCTGTTTTCCCAATATACAAGTCTCAATCTTCAGCCATTAGAGAATGTAGATCTACTTTGAAACTACCTATCCTCTGTAAACTTTAATTATTTTGCTACTGACAGATTAACATTTGCAATTAGGCATAATGCATTATCAAGTGGACGACAAAGCAATGGGGAATTTTTGTTTAGGAGTTTGATCAATGAGTAGAATAACATAATTTCAGTAACTCAGTATAAGGGTATAAAAATCAACAAGGAAAAATGATTAACAAGTGACATGGACAATTAGCACACGCAGAGAATGACAACAGCGGAAGCATCAACAACCGGAATTTGCATTTCTTAAAACTTCCCTACAACTGTTCATAAGCCGATTGTCTACCCTTTTCTTCTACCATTTTATTAAATAGTGGTATTTCTGTAGCAGCGAAATGGATGAATTTAGGCTTCATTCAAAACTGCCCTACCACAGTGTTCAGCCCAAAGACAGCATCAGCTTAATCATAAATATGCAGTGTAGGGATAAAAAGGTTCAGTTTTAAACAAAATTGCTGATTCTATATACACTTTCACGGCTCAGTGAAATTGAATTTAGACCCAACTAATAACAGAAGACCATAACACTGATAAAATGCTTGATATCAACAGTAACACTGAGGTCTAGTAAATAGGCAAAACAAAAGAAGGCTCTCAGGTATATACATATATACATTCTAGAAAACTGGTTAAATCTATTAGGAAACCATTGTGAAGAAAAGAAATGTTCATAGATTAAGATTGCAGATAACACCTAAGCAACCACTAAAACAAGAAGTTCAGCAAATGAGTAAAGAATGAAACTGTTCATAGTAATGAGAATGTGATTTTTAAAAACAAACAGCATTCAGTCTTTAATCAACAATGAAAAAATAATATGTAAATTAAAATATAGCCAACCTGATGAGATGAGATCAAGAACTCATACCAATGAATGTGGCATCAGTTTAAAAAAGCAAATTGTTTCCTTTAGAGTTAGGCATTAACTTCTCATATCATAGTAGCAAAGATTAAATGACTCATTCTATAGTATATTTTTAATGTGAGATTAGCGAAAACATATTTGCCTTGAAGTTAAAATTTACCATAATTTATAGCCAAAATGCACAAGTTTTAGCTGCAACATTATCCCTCAGTACAATAGTTAGAAACCATAGGTATATCAACTTAGGTTTACAGAAAGAGTAATGCTTTCCCAATATAAAAGTTTTAATCTCCAGGCAGTAGAAAAATGCAGATCAGCTTTAAAACTACTTATCCTCTGTAAAGGGCAATTATTTTCCTCTTGAAGGATTACTATTTGCAGTTAGGCATAATGAAATATTAAGCGGACCACAAAATAGTAAGTTGGGCTTTTTAAACAGGTTGATCAATGAGGAGAATAACATAATTTTAGTAACTCATTATACAGCTATAAAAAGCAACAATGAAAATATGATTAACAAGTTACATGAACAATTAGCACATGGAGAGAATGACAACAGTTTAAGCATCAGAAACCGAAATTCGTTTAAAAAAAATATTTCCTGCAACTTTGCATAAGCCTATCGTCTACCCTTTTCCTCTACCCCTTCATTAAATATTGTCGTTTTCGTTGCAGCGGAACGGATGAATTTAGGCTTCATCCAAAACTGTCCTACTACATTGTTCATCTCAAATACACCTTTAGGTTGATCATAAATATACAGTGTAGGCATAAAAAGTTCAACTTTCAACAAATTTGCTGATTCCATATAAAATTTCAAACTTCAGCGAAATTGAATCTAATCCAAACTGATAACAGAATAACAGGACACTGACATGATTAAAAAAATAATGGACTAAAATAATATTTGGTAGTAATAGTAAACTGAGTTCCTGCAAATAGCTAAAATCAAAGTAGCCTCTCGGTTATATACATATATAACCGAGAGCGAATTGTTTAAATTTATTAGGAAGCATTTGGAAGAAAAAAATGGTCATAGATTAAACCTGCAGGTAACACCCAAGTAATCATTAAAATAAGATGGAAAGGTCACTATAGATGCCATATAAAACCAACATAGCGTTAGGTTTTTTTTTGTCTAAGACAAGGTTAAACTATACTGCATCATATATTAGCAAGAGGGAACAGCTATCCAGTTCTTTCAAGGTCAAATATTTCAGTGAAGACGACATTTTTAGTCCTTAGGTCAGCTTTAGCCTCATCAAATGTAGGTGGCGCAAGCAAAACTCTTACACAGTTAGAAGTCTTAGCTCGTGACAGAGCTACGTAAAGCTGTCCATGTGAAAAAACAGGCTGTTCTAAGTAGAGGCCA
>JAULKM010100853.1:0-10364 GCA_032355605.1 Rubia tinctorum | reverse complement strand
TCCGCCCCTCCTAGCCCAGCCCCACCCCACACCCGCCCCCGCCCCACCCAGCCCCGCCCTGTCCAGCCCCGCCCCTCCTGAGAAAGGGGTCTAGTTCCGCCACTGCCTCCGTCCCATACAAACAACACACTTTACCATTTGATACTACTCCCTCCGTTTTTTATTAATGGCACTATAGGTTCAGGTGCTTGGATTTAGGTGAAAAAAAAGAGTGGATGAAATTGAATGTAGAAAGTAAAAAGTAGAATATATGGATGAAATTAAACGAATCTTGCCAAAAATAGAAAGAGTGCCAAATAAAAGAAAATATCTATTTATAGTAAGTGTGTCATAAATAACAAAACAGAGGGAGTACTTATTTTCAATCAAACTTTAAACACACATCTGAATAAATATATAAATAATGATGTTATCATATGTGGTGATATTATTGGATTCGTCGTAACAACTAACAAATACTTTCTACACGTCAACTTTTTACATAATGCTATTATACGTGTTTAAACGTATTAACGGCTATTTCTTGATAATCGTAAAAAATTTTAAATGAAAGTTGAGATGAGAGTATAAAATTAAAGCATGTGGACAAAAACCTAACCGATGATTGCATGTACCGACTGATTTGTAGGTGGATTCCACAATCCTCATTAAACCCAACTCGAACACCAGCTTTGACATTCAAATCCACACCAAATTAAGCAGCCCTGATTGATGTAAGGGCAAACATTCTTCACATTTTTATCAACATTTTGTTAAATATACTTTTAAATGAAAAGGCTCCATGTACATATAATTTTTATCAACATTTTCGATACATAAATACGAATTCTAAACGAAAAGGTTGATTGAAGTGTTTTGATGACTAATTTTCAGAATTTTCAAACCTAGAATGATCGCTCTGGTGGTGCCCATTGTTTTTGTAAGGTCTTGACTATTGGGAAAGATAGAGATCTACCGGACAAGTTTCTTGGCCTAAAAATTCAATTTTGTCTGCAAAAACTTCAATTTCAGGATGAAAATATGAGCAGAGAATTTAATGATCGAGTTCCGATGAATAGATAGTTTGTTCTAGCAAGCTAATAACGTACCAAGAATGACAACTTCCACAAGGACGTTGACTTTATATTAGTATTGAATTTTGTTTGTTTCTCATTAATTCCCCATTATCAATCGTATTTATACAAATTCAATTGTGACACTTTTCAAAAAATAATAATTTAAAAACCCTCTAATGACGACCCTTTATCAGAAATTATGATTTACCAATTATGCCAGCTGCTAAGTTCTTAGGTTAATTTTTATTTACTATGTCGATATCAAGATGTTAAAGAATTTGAAAATGTAAACTCCCTCCGTTTTTCTATTTATGGCACCATACGTTTAGGTGTTTGAATTTAAGTGAAGAAAATGAATGGATGAAAATAAAGGTAGAAAATAAAAAGTAGAATGGATGGATGGATGGATGGAATTGAAAGAATCTTTTCAAAAATGGAAAGAGTGTCAAATAAAAGAAAACATCAATTTATAGAAAGTGTGCCATAAATAACAAAACATGTGGAGTTTCTCGGTCTCAATATATGGGACCATTTTGTTCTCAATATTAGAAAATCAAGTTTAATTATGAGATAAAGATAACCTTATTATTTGTTAACCATTTTAATGTGCAACAAGTAAAACACAAATTATTATTTAATATATTTATTGATAGCTATTGTGAACGGAATGTACAAATGCGGCTCTAATTCTTTTCGTGATTTCTCGTCCTGTGTTTTACTATATACGCTTTGTATTTATACGTATTATGTATATTTTGAAAATATATATGTATTGTTGAATAATTCTTTGGGGTTAATTTTTTTCACATTCCCTCTTTCCTTTGCTGAAACCGTTTGAAGAAGCAAGTGAAACCTCTCCCTTGTCGTCCACTCATGTCCTCCGTCCGTCGTCGTTCGTCCGCCGACCATCTCCGGCCATCTCCGGACGTCGCCGACCACTGTCCTCGCCTGAATCTGACCAGAAAGGTAAAAATTCTCTATTTTTTTCCAATTCTGGTAGCTGAAATTGGGTCGAAATTGATGTAGTTCAAATTTCGGGTAATTTTCAATAGGTGTTGTTGGCTGCTAGTTCAAAAATCTTTTTTCAAAGGGAATTCCGAATTTGAATCGAATCTGGTGGGTGAAGGGGGTGGTGGGTTTATGGTGTGTTTTTTTCGGGAATGGGCGGTGTGGTTTGGCTGAGGGGACTCCGTGACGGAGTGGGTGGCGGGCTGGAGAATCCGGTGGGAAGAGAGGGAAAAGGCAGGTGGGTTTCCAATCAATATACATCATAACGATCAAACAGTTTATCGAGAAACATTATTAGGGGGTACACAATCAGAATCGAGCCCACAGATTGGTGGTGGTGATGGGATACCAAAGGATGAGGAGGGCGGGCAGGTTACAAGTTATGTTCATACTCCTACTAGTGGCAGAGGTGGGATTGGAGTTCAGGTGGAGGTTGAGTTGCCAGTAAAACCTGGCCGAAGATGTAAACCAAGGAACAGAAATTGAGTTGGTCGATTTGCCCAATTTTCAGGTGGCTCGACCAACACTGGTTCGGCTGGCACTGATAGGGGTGATAGGTATAAGAGAAAGTGTCTTAGAGATAAATCATGGATTGTGCATATGCCGATGGATGGTGGCCCAGTAGATGACGAAATCATACCTAGGTTTGGAGGGCATGTTGCAGTTGATGCATGAAATCGTAAAGAACGCAGTGTGCTAAGATGCCAAAACCGCATTAATTATTGCCACCGGCTTACCAATTTACTACAAAAATGCAGTCCTACAGTTGTGGATAGGATACGTGCGAGTGGGTTGTCGCACCTCCCGACACTCATGTACAAGTACCTTGACATGGGCTTGATATCTGCTTTTGTTGAGAGGTGGCAGCCGGACACGAACTCATTCCACTTGCCTTTCGAGGAGATGTCAATCTTATTGCATGATGTGAATATGATTCTCGAGATTCCCATTGATGGTCCTGTTGTAGCCCTAGCTCATTATCGATAGAGTCCATTCAGGAAGCGTTTGCGGAATTGTTTGGGAAAGATGTGAAGTCCTTCATACTATAAGATTGGAGCGGGGGGAATATTGATGGCAATGCAATGTTGGATAGGTGAGTGTTAAATTTTCTCTTTATTTGAATGAAATACCTTTTCATTTTAAAAAGCTAATAACTATAAAATTAATTTTATATACATATCATGAAATTAAATTATTTATTTATTTTATTATCACTAGGTGTGTAGTTGCAGGGCAGAGTGACAACTACCAGTTCATCTACTACATGCTGACCATTTTTTCATCTACTTTGTTGTTGATAAGACCGGAAATAAGGTTAAGGCCAACTTGCTGCCTGTAGTTGATTCTAAGTTATTCTGGGGCTCTACGACCCTGGCATATTTGTATCAGCAGTTAGGGTTTGCATCTACAGGCCAGACCTATGGGTTGGGCAGTTGTTGCACACTGTTGCAAGCATGGATCTACGAGTATTTTCCTATGTTTCGGCCAGGGCTGAGATCATCAGTGCTATATGATGAAGGGCGAGCTGACTGATGAAAAATTAAAGAGAAGATGGGGAAGGATCTTCAGCGTGTGGTGACCTATAGGCGTAAACTAGATGGTTTACATGCTCAAGAGGTATGCCCTCGTTTCTCTAAAATGATTGTAGAACCTATGATTTTCACCTGGCTAACCGCATTAATTTTTTGTACCAATTATAGCTTGATTGGCGGCCATATGAAAATGACGTGCCCAACTACCATCAAAGGAGGACTCACTTCCGTGGTGTGATTCGACACCTTGCTGTAGTGGAGGAATACATGTATGAGTGGGTGATGCGGCAGTTCGGTTTCATTCAGAGTAAACCATCTCTAACTGTGCTTAGACCCGATTCCTGTGAAAGGCTCGAGGATCCTTCATGTTATTTAGTGACCTACTCTCCTGGACTTCAGCAGTTCATATGGGATAGTTTTCTCACATGACACATTGGTGAGTTATCCCAGATTCCCCTTGCCACCATTCCAGGTGAATGTATGCCTGAATACGAGGATTGGTTCATGACTCATTGTCACCCTTTACTCACAAACCCTTCTCATGATGGGATTGGACGCACAACCGATACTCCTTATTTTGATTCGGTGATAAGTTAGTCTTGATGTATGTTTTCTATTTTCTAATTCTAAATATCTTATTAAATTCGGTAACAAGTTATTCGTGGACCAGATGTTGGCTGGGCTGATGAAGGATCTGGAGCCATTTTCCACGACAGAAATTGAGGATGTCCAACCTGAAAGCGTGCAACCATTTTTTCCTACCTGGATCCTTCGTCACGAGGAGTATCAGTGACACCACGATGATGCTGGTATGGAATAGGAGATTGTAATATTCTCTAATATTATTGTGTTTTCTTTTATTTTTTTATGTACTTCATAAACTCTTTGACGAAGATTTAGTATAGACATCATATGTATGATCAATTCTTATGCATCCTTGGCATATTTGTCTTATGTTTGATTGCTATGACTTTTGTTTTTAGATGATAGCTCATGTAAGCAAACATTGCCCTAAGCATGCAGCACATAAAATAATATTTCTTCAAACATCCATTGATAGGAAAAAAATATGAATATTACAGTCCTTGACAATGTTTATAAATCCATAAAAATAATAATGAAGAATCAAGGTTGTTCGTAAGCCTTCTTCCAAGCCACCATTCTTTTGCGGAATGGTAACTCCCAACCAACAACATTTGGATTTCTACAAATCGCCCATTGATAAGGCACATGGGGCATGTGACAGTTCAGATCCTAACAAAATGGCTAACACTGCGTACATAAATGATGTGCAACTCCCTCTTCGTACCATCCTCACCCCGCCAGCCCTCAACGGTAAAACGGTACAACAATGGCTTGCAAACCCATTAAGGGTGATGTAGTATAAAACTAGAGTTGTGTTGTAGTATGTGGCAACTGGAAACATATCGACAATTACCTGAAACCAGTGTTCAGATCCACATGGTCCTTTGGAGTGTTTAATACGGTTCCTGGCCAATTCAATTTCATGTTGTGAACCGTATATGTTAACATAATCAGGCCAGTGAGCCGATAACTCACTGAATACCGTCCGACGCGTTCCGGACCAGTCATCCTCACCTTCTACATGAAAGCAATCAACGACGCACTGGGACCCACAATTTCCATCAAACACCACATCGTTCCCTGTATGTAAGTTATATTAAATTAAAGTAACTTAATGTATACAACTTATGACCGAATCTAGAACCATAATACATTTTAGATATTGTCCATGCATAATTCGAATAAATATAAATTAAAACTAGTTAGGATATTAACGTTCATAAATTTACATTCCATATATAATGTAAACTACTAAACATGAACATGAAATGTTTCTTCATCTAAAATAATAATAAATTATTTTTAAAACTATTTATAAACTACACAACTAAAGAACAATTTCATTAAAAAAATACCTCTAGAGCCATGGAGTTTCCAAAGCTGAAATTCAAACCAAAAGAACAATTTTTCCTATCCAATCACATTTTTTACAGTCTTCTTTATAGGGGGAAAATTACTGCTACAAAATAGTGTGACTCTCATCTTTGGTTCTCATCTTTGGTTATCATCGACCAAAATGAGAGCCACAAGGCAAAAAAACCAAATGAGAGCCATAGGATGAGAGCCATGGATGAGAGCCACAAGTACATGTTTCGGATGAGAGTCGTGTGGTAAAAGTCATGTGATGAGTCATGTGATGAGAGCCATGTGATGAGAGGCATAAGTACAAAATTTTGGGTGAGAACCATGCGATGAGAGCCACAAGTAGACATTTTGAAATTTTGGGTGAGAGCCACAAGTGTAAATTTCATGACAAGAGTCATGTGATGAGAGCCACAAGTAGAAAATTTTGGATGAGAGCCACAAGTGTAAATTTCATGGTGAGAACCATGTGATGAGAGCCAAAAGTAGAAAATTTCGGATGAGAACCATGCGATGAGATCCACAAGTTCAAATTTCAAATGAGAACCATGTAATGAGAGCCACTAGTACAAATTTTGGATGAAAACCATGATATGAGAGTCACAAGTACAAATTTCATGATTAGAACCATGTGATAAGAGCCACAAGTAGAAAATTTTGGGTGAGAGCAACAAGTGTGAATTTTATGATGAGAACCATGTGATGAGAGCCACAAGTAGAAAATTTCATCTGAGAGCCACAAGTGTGAATTTCATGATGAGAACCATGTGAAGAGAGCCACAAGTAGAAAATTTTGGATGAGAGCCACAAGTGTACATTTCATGATGAGAACCATGTGATGAAAGCCACAAGTAGAAAATTTCGGATGAGAACCATGCGATGAGAGCTACAAGTTCAAATTTCAAATGAGAACCATGTGATGAGAGCCACAAGTACAAAATTTTGGATGAGAACCATGGAATGAAAGCCACAAGTACAAATTTCAAGATGAGAACCATGTGATGAGAATCACAAGTAGAAAATTTTGGATGAGAATCATGCATTGAGAACCAAGACCACCGGGACTTGCCGGAGTTTGGCTGGACCGTCGCCGAACATTGACCGTCCACTACCGGTGACCGCCTCCGCACAACCACTTATAAATCAAAATTTTGAATTTCTTTTATTTCTATTTTAATTCTAATTTTTAATACATTATGTATTTATAAAGTATAAATACATGGTGTATACAGTAAAATACAGGGCGTGATATAGCAATCCACATTTTTTAGGGGGAAAACGACACCCATGTACTTCCTCCAGCGTTTACCTTTGGCCCCGTATCTTTAACACTTTTGGCCCCTCAACTAACAAAACTGCTGAATTGTGACCCTGCTATCAGGTTAAAGTGACAAATTTGGTCAAACTGTTAAGTTTAAGGGCAAAATGGTCATTTTTCAATTTTTCAATTTCCTGTTTATTTTTTCTCTTTCCCTCCTTTATTTTTTCTTTCCCTTGGATATACTTTCATCGGGTCAAGACTTGGGTCACAATTTCCAAGTCCTATTTCTTTTTTCTTTCCCTTGTCAGGTCATGACTTCACCGGCTCCATTCACCAGTCTCTGGTTTTCAAGCCCTTGGGCAGTGGATATTCGCCGGACCACAACGGTGGGATCTCAAATGGGATCTGAAATTTGGTTTTACCTAAATTTGTTAATTATCACAACTATGATCCAACATCGTTTATCGAACCAAGTATGTAAGAATGTAAAGCAAGAACACACAAACTTGATTACGCAGTTCGGTGAAAATAACCTACGTTTGCGGGGCCTAGCTCAGTTCAAAATAAATCCACCAATAAGAAAGATAGAGTACAATGCACACCATACAACTATACTTATCTTTTCTAGTTACAACGCGTGGATTTTGCAAGCTCCCCTTGCTACCGATCCACCTTGATCAGACTCCCTGTGACCTCAAAATTCTTCGATGTTGGATCTCCTCCTCTCGAGGAATTAAGACATACAATTATGAATTTTGATCAAAAGGTTTTAACCATGTTGGAACACAGAATCAAAGCTCTCGGCTAATTCTGAATATCAAAAACCTGAATGCAGATTTTCTCAATTAAATTCGTAAGTAACTTAGCTAGAATGTCTTCGTATTTAAAGTTGTCGCACATATCATAGTTCTGTGCGAATGAAATTCATTCTCCATAAAATATTCTGATAACAATCAAATCCCTTAGATATAGGAATTACCAAATCTAATCCCTTGAAATAAGGAATTAGAATATTTCGTCCATATCTCTACCATAACCGAATATTCACACTTCAATTCCAATTCCATATCTCTACCATATCTCGTTCATCTTGAACTTCCTAATATCACCGATCATTCCTTCTTTGATGTTACAACATAACAATTCCATATTTTCATAATTTCCCCAAATTTCCAACTAAATAATTTTGGGGTTTACATGTTCAATGTTTGTTGAGAATATCGAATACAGTATTCGAAAGTCCATAATTGGGTTTTTGCTCAGCCGCAAGCTCTGGCGTTGCTGCAGGCGGGTAGAGCTGATTAGCCGTCGATTCGGTGGCAGAAAAGTGAATTGATTGGCTGCAGAGCGTTTGGTAAGGTGTGTATGGGGACAAACATCGATTTCGGAGAATTGATTAATGTTAGAGAAGTCAGCTTTATGTGTTTATGTTGTGGGATTTCGGTGGTGAGACATTCTTAGGGACTTCAAGGCCTGATCCGCAACGAACGATCGGGATCTTAGAATCTTGGAATCCACTGCCTCCCGTCAATATTGCTTCAACACATTTCACTATTTCAGAAGAGAGAGAAGAACGAGAGGCACTAGACAATGTAGGTGATGGACGAAATGTTTCTGGCAATTGATATCGATAACTAGTTTAACTTTTCTTTGATTTGTGAACATCACGAGTGGAATGTTTTTTTCGGGAGGGGGGGTTATGTGGCGGAGTAAGCAGCGGGGTGGTGGGTAGGGGCGACGAGAGTGTAGCACTGGGAAAGGGAAGAGGGGGAAGGGGAGAGGAAAAAGGAAATGAAAAGGAAAAAATGGGAAAGAGAAATAGAAAAGTGGAAAAAATGACCACTTTGCCCTTAAACTTAAGGATTTTGACCAAATTTGACGCTTTGACCTGACAGAAGGGTCACGATTCAGCAGTTTTGTTAGTTGATGGACCAAAAGTGTTAAAAAAATATGGGGTCAAAGACGAACGATGGAAGGAGTTCAAGGGCTTCTCAAGTTGCTCGCCGTCTTTTTTAAGATACAAATCAAAATCATCCGCTTATTTAAAATATTTATATATTCTATCAAATATGGGAGCTTTACTGTATGTCATGAGTAAAATGAAAGTAAACAGTAAATTTAAAAATCCAGAAGAGCAAAACAAGTATGCTAAAAATGATTTAAAGAAAAGGGCAACACATTCTCTCACCCTCAAAAATATACTTAGCGAAATGTACGCAAATGATTTTACATACTACATCTCTTTCGTTGAATGTGACACCATAGATTTAGTTGTTTGGATTTAGGTGAATGAAATGAGTGGATGATATTAAATTTTAAAAAAAAAGAAAAAGAGAATAAGTGGATGAAATTGAAAGAATCTTTCTATAGAAGGAAAGTGTGCCAAATTCACAAAAACAATAAAAAAGGAAAGTGTGTCACATCCATTGAAACGGAGGGAGTGCTATTTTTATAAAATGCTGAAGCTACCCACCAATTCTTTTAAAAGTGTTAAAATGACCCTTAACTTGTCTGAAGAAACCAAATGGCTCTAAACTTGTCGATGTTTAAAAGAGTCAAAATGACCTTGAATTTGTCTAGAAAATGCCAAATGACCATGAACTTGCGAGTCTTCACCGAAATTGTTGGAAATGACCGAAATATTCTTTTAATTAAAAAATTAAAATGTTAAATTTCCGTTTTGATCCTCCTAAATCTCCAAACCATAAATCCATTTTCTCTCTCCAATTTGTGCCTTTGTCTCTTTCGTTCCATTCTTATCGTCTTCCCCGTTCCCCCTTTCCCATTCCTCCAACTCGCCTGTTGCTGCTTGTCGTCGACACTACTGATGCCAATCGGAACTAATCTATCAATTAAAATGAAAATGAAAACAGTAATGACAAACTAATTTCCATTGGCAGTTGCGCCTGTGCTTGCACCATTCTGTTGTGAAGTTCCGGCGCCACCACGAAATCTCCCTCCTGCTGAATCCGATGCCCTTGTCAATTTTTGCGCTGCTTTTGATGGAGTGGATGACTAGTGCTTCCAGATTTATGAGATTCAGAGGATTTGGGGGCAGAGGCGGAGGCGGAGGCGGAGGCGGAGATGCGATTGAAAAAGTAGAGACTGGTAGTCGGAGCCGAATTTGTTGATGATTATGTCTTTAGTGGAGTCATGCAGCCAGAAAGGTTCGAATGAGTTTCTGTATTTTTTTAAAAGTGAATTTATGTGTGTGTTAATTGGGATTTCTTGTTTATTCATTTGTCAGGTAAGATATTTGTTGCTCGTAAATAAATTTTTGCACATCGTTTCCTAAGTTTTTCTAAATTTGTCATAGTTTTGCACATCATATAACAATTCAGACTATTAAGTTATTTATTCATCTCTTTTATAAGTTGTAGACGTTTATGAATCAATACATATTAGAGTTAATTCTCAGATATAAGTGAGAGTTTTCCTGTAATTGATAATTATATTTAGTTTCCTGTGATTTTAAAAGTTGTTTATGATACGAATATCAAAGGGATATACAGAAGGTGCATGTGAATGTACGACATTGTCATTGGAGTAAATTTATAATTT
>JAULKM010100852.1:0-10364 GCA_032355605.1 Rubia tinctorum | reverse complement strand
CACCATCCCTCCCCTAACCCTCAGAAACCATTTTCAAAAAACCTAGCCCGCCCCGTCGCCAATCTCCAGTGCCGGTGGATGCCAATCTCCACCACTCGTCAATCTCCAGGGACCCACACACCACCACCTGAGCCGATCGCCAATCTTCAGGAGACAAACATGGGGTCTCTCGCCGGAGGCGAAGACGAATAGGGGTCTCTCGCCGGAGACGAAGTCGAACATGGGTCATCACCATGAGCTTCAGGCACGTCAACCAAGCTCATCAGCGTCTACCCTCCATCCACCTTCGTCCATCCGCATCCACCAAGCTTCGCCGTCGTTCACCTCATCGCGTGCCACCACATCCATCACCACCCCTCCTGGTTCCCGCCACCACAGCCCCCAATGCGTCACCACAGCAGCCACCACGCCGCCGCCACCACCTTGACGTCACTCTTATCCCGGTACCACTACAAACCCTAGATCCGCCTATACTTGCCTCCATTCACTCTCCCCGCCGCACTCCACCCTAGCCCCGTCGTCGCCCAAATCCTCCGCTGATGGCTAACCCTACATCCACCTCTCTCTCTCGGCTTCGTCCACTCCGTCGCTGCTACTACTGCTTCATCCGCCTCTCTCTCTCTCGCTTCCATCCTCCTCTCTCTCTCGCCTCCGTCCGTTGGAGAATTTGACACGGTGGTAGTGAAGGAAATAAAGGGATACAGTGGTGTTGGTGGTGGAAAGAGACACGACGATGGTGGTGGAAAGGAATCGAGAAGAAAGGGATGAAGAAAGGGACGAGAAGAAAGGTAATGGTCAGGGGTATAATGGGATTTTCTGATTTTATTTTGAAATTTTAAATCAGGGGTATAGTGGTCATTTCACCTATTTCCGGCCAATTTGTCTGTTGACATTTTGGTCAACAAAATTCAGGGTTATTTTTGCACTTTCATATTTTTACAATGTCATTTCTGCACTTTCGACCAAAGCATAGGGTTAAAATGCACTTTTCTCTAACGGATAATAACACAAAAACGGCTCCCTCCGTTTCAGCTCTATTTGCACAGTAATCATTATCATACCTTTCAAGAAATATATTTGATCGTTAATATATTTACCTACGTATAATAATCGTAATAAGAAGTTAATATTTAAAAACTAATTGTTACGAAGAGTTGAACAATATCATATACTACGTACAATAATATTGTTGTTCATAAATCTATTCAAATATGCGGTCAAACTTTAATAGAGAATAGTGTCAAGAAATCAATAGTGCAAATAGAGTTGGGATGGAGGGAGTACCTTTTTCTCTTTCTGAATTTAAGATATTAATAAACAAAATTTTAATTCAATTGCCATGTAGCAAAGATTTGATTAACTGATTGATCTTTTTAAATATTCTACTCTTTTCCACTAAATCACACTTCTAAAATTCAAATTCATTTACTTTTAGTTCATTTAAATTAATCCAATTCAGATGAAATTCCATTAAAAATAACATGTCCTTAGTACTCTAGAAAGAAAGCATTAGCACTCCATTAACAAATCAATATGAAATGGTAGAACATTGGTATAACAGCTTTAGATGATCATTACAGATTATACTTCTTCTTCTTCCATAGAAAAATTTAAAATCACCGAAGTAAACGTTGCAAATGATACCCAGACGGCCCGACCCATATAAACATCAATTAACAGGCTTTTCACAAGCAAGAGCCCTAAAACTAATAAATGCACGGGTCAATGGGTCATATTAGAGCATTAGTTGTTGAGTAATGAACCTTGTTGACTAAAATGTGGAGACAAGAATTGGTTACAATTTCTTATTGACTTGCAATCTCCGATAATCATGGAAGTCATTATTTACTGTTTTGCTCACATGGCCTCTGTTAACATTTTAAGTCTCCTTTTTAGACGCCGGATGGTGATTTTGAGACCATTAGATTTGAACACTTCTCAACTGAAGAAATAATAAAATCTTAACACACACAAAAAACACGCATCTTTTCTCTCACTAGGAAAACAATCTTCCCTCTCGCTAAAACCTAAACGCAGAAAACTCAAAATTTCGGCTGGTCAAAGGACCGGTCAATGACTCGGTCAACGGCGGCGAGCTCGGTCAACGGCGGCGAGTTCCCAGCAAGCCAGTCAACGGCGGGAAACGGCGGTACGCAACAACCCCCCATTTCAGCTCTTCCTAAGTCTAAGCTTAAAGCACATCCAACATATTCTCCTTTTAGTCCAGTCCTTAACTTTATTTCCATTTTCATTGTAGTCTCGTCACTCCACAAAATTCACTGTGATCGGTTGTAGCCACAACAGACTTGTGGTGGTCGCGATGAAGGGATGGCGTCGACTTCGCTTGTAATGGAAATGGTTTCCAGACAGCAGTCAAAATAGGTCATCTTGTGGCTGGTACATGGTCTGACTCATCGATAAATAGGAAAATGGGTCTTTCTGCAGCAGTATACGTATTTGTCAAACAAGGCTCTTTGGTGCACAATGAAACTCTCACCGGTTTGCAGTACCATATTTGTAGTGGGTGTAGATGGCAATGCTTCTTAGATGATATCTACTTTAGGCTTTCAAAGAGCTGCGCTATAGTATGACTTCACTGGATGAAAGAAAGGGTTTAGATTAACTTGTTCTAGCTATTTTTATGTTTTTAGGTGTGCAGTTGGTGCTCTCGCGACTCCAACGAGATTTATATACTATCCCGTTGCGTTAATTGGAAAAATCCATTGACAACCTCCAAAAAGGTTCACATGATAACTACTGAGTTGTGGCAACTCGGTGTGGATAAATCTGGCCAACACTCAATAAAGATGGAAGCATGCAGTATCAGTCTTCAAAATAAAACGGACCTGCCCTCGAAACTCCTTCAACATGCATTCCTCATCGTTGATTGGAGAATCCAGCTGCAGCCTCTTCAAACTACAGAGCTGTCGCAACCTAATGAAGACAAGATTGGAGGTGCAAGTCGAGTAGCAGATTGCCAATATGCCACATGGACCTAATGATAGGTCCATTTGTGGGAGTCTCACTCCACAGTGTGTGAGCCAAATGAGGTATTTAAGAAGTTTTAACAGATTAGTTATAGATTGTTAGCTAGGGGTTGTGCGGCCTAAACCTGACACAAATTTGTAATGATCATGCAGTTAATGAGAATGTACGCCTCTTTGTTTGAAAAAAACTGGTGAATAAATTACAAATTTGTAGTATCTCCTTTTCGTTGGATGTGACATCATAGTTTCAAACGATTAGATTTATATGAATGAAATGAGTGGATGAAATTGAATTTAGAAGGAAAAAATTACAAATATGTACTATCTCCGTTTTATTGAATGTGACATCATGATTTGTGCTCCTTAGATTTAGGTAAATGAAATGAATTGATGAAATTGAATTTAGAAAGAAAAAAAAGTAGAATGATTTGATGAAATTAAAAGAATCATGTCATAAAAAGAAAGTGTGCCAAATAAAAAAATAACTAAAAGGGAAAATGTGGCACATCCAATTAAACAGAGAGAATAATTCATAATTTTATGGCCGTCGTTTATCATTGTTCCTTTCTTCCAATTTTCGTAATTTATTAAGGGTATTTTTGACATAGCTATGCTAATAAGCAAAAACGGGCTTATTTTAGCTTATTTTGAAAGAGAGGGAAGACTAGCTTATATTTTTTCTCAAAAAATAGCTTTTGCTTCTTAAATAATCACTTTTTAACAGTTTACCAAATACTTAACAAGTGTTTAGCTTATAAGTAAAGCACATATAAGACCCTAAGAAAGTCGCTTCTCCCGACGAAAAGCTTGCAGCTGGGGGTTAGGTTTTCTTGTGGCCGATCGAAGAAAAGAGATTGTAAAGTGATATTGGGTTTAAATTTTTTTATTAAATAAATTAGTTTTAAAATTTAAATTCAGTCCAAAATTTTATGAACTTCTTAAAAATCCCTCAAAATTTGTTTAAATATTTATTAAAATCTTTAATAAATGAAAAATGAATGTTGTTTTAACTTATAAGTTATACATAGACTGTACTATATATTTTAAATGTAGATACATAGAGTAAAGATGTAAATAAACTATGCAAATGAATGGTATAGAGGAGGTTATTTACATTCTAACATTTAATCACCATCACCCTTTCAAGCGAAGCGTGGGAAGAAGAGTTATGTAGAGTTTGGATCGAAAGAAGTCAAATATAGGACGAGACAGGTCCTTGGGGAAGATATCCGCAGTGTGTGGTGATAAAGGAACATGCCGAGTAATTAATTTTCCGGAGGAAATAAGCTCACAGACAAAATGATAGTCAGTGTCAATGTGTTTCGTGCGCTCGTGAGAAACTGGATTCTAAATAGAAATATGGCATTGTTGTTGTCGCATAAAAAATAGCCAACAAGGACTAAGGAATACGAAGATCTCTTAATAGTTACACATCCAAGCTAGTTCAACAGTGATATTGGCCATAGTACGATACTTTGACTCACAACTAGATCGAGAAACAATGGGCTTCTTTTTGGCGTCCAAGATACAGGATTGCCACCGAGGAAAATAACATAACCGTAGTTGGAGCGGGTAGTCTATAGACAGCAGCTCAATCAGTATTAGAGTATCCGGAGACCAGGAGATAAATTCATAGTGAAGGGTACTACGTACATAGCAAAAAATATGGGCAACAGCCTAATAATGTACATCCGGGAAGACTGCGGAAATTAACCGACGGAGTTAATTACAAATGTAATATTTGTCCTAGTGATAGTCAAATATTAAAGGGAACCAAAAAGCGATTGATAAAGCTTAGGATTGGAGAAAGGTTCTCTATATGAGCTAATGAGTTGACTGCCGGGGAGAAAAGGAGTAGAGACAAGAGTGACATCAGCTATACACACGCGCTGGAGAATTTCCATGGCATACTTGGCTTGTCCTAGGTAAATACCAGAGGTGGACTAGAAGACTTCAAGTCCAACAAAGTAGTGAGGAAATCTGAGATCCTTAATGGTAAACTCATGGTTAGTGCGGGCCATAATTGCTGAATGAGAACGAAGTCATTGCCAGTAAGGATGATGTCATCGACATAAACAAGAGATAAAACATTCGAGACCCGCGAACATAAGTAAAGAGCGAGGTGTAAGCGGTGTTGTATGTAAAACAAAGTTGTGCAGATATGAGCTAAAACGCTGGAACTAAGCTCTGGGTGCCTGCTTAAGGCCATAAATGGCATTGCGTAAGCGAGAGACATAATTTGGATGGACATAATCCCAATGCCTAGAAGGTTGCTCCAAATATACAGGTTCATCAAGAATGTCGTTGAGAAAAACATACTTGACGTCCAAGTGATTAAGTGGTCATTGATGAATGGTAGCAACAACCAAGAGGATACGAACAATAGAAGCCTTAGTGACAAGACTGAATGTGTGAGTGAAGTCAAAATCTGAGAGCTGTGAGAAAACTCGTGCTACAAGACGGACTTTGTAACAATCGACCAGAGCCATATAAATGGTGCTTGATGTGATGGATCCATTTAAATATTACAACCACATTAAAACCAATGGGTTGGGGTACGAGATCCTAGGTGTGTTACTGGTGAAGAATAGACATTTCATCATCCACAGGTGTGACCCACTTAGAGTTTTTGAGAGCAGAACAATATTCACGAGGTTCGGTTTTGGCCAAAAGTGCAGTAAAGGAACTAAGTGATGAGAACATAGTTTGGAAAGGAGCGTAGTCGAACATGACCAGTACGATATCGAGTCTCTATAGGGTGAGCAGGACATGTGGTTGAAGGTAAAGGTGTAAACAACGGCAGGGTGAGGACTGTATGGGTGAGGTAGGTTGAGAAGTAGTTGAAGCAGGGCCAAGAGAAGTAGTTGGAGCAGGGCCAAGAGAAGTAGGAGGAGCAGGCAAGTCTGGCAAATGACACAACTGGCAGGAGGTGTTAATGGTAGAATGATGAGTAGTAGTCTGGTAAATGACACAAGTCTGATAAATCATTTTCTCATTTTGAAAATGCTTCTTTTATGAAGTTTTTTTTTAATTTACCGATTCCAAAATTTTAAAATGACATACTTACTTCATTTCACTATACATGGGACACTTTTTTTTTGTTTCTTTTATACAGAAACTTTTTTTTGGCAAGATTCCTTTAACATTCATTCATTCATCCATTCATTTTTTTCTTTCAAAAACCAATTTCATTCACTCATTTCTCTCACTGTAAATTCAAGTGAAAAATTAAGTGTGGCAAATATAATGAAATTAAATATATTTTTAATCTCTGCATCTTACAAAATATTAGGTAAATAACCTAACTTTTATATGCGGAGATAGAAC
The DNA here is from genome assembly GCA_032355605.1 of Rubia tinctorum. Classification (NCBI taxonomy): domain Eukaryota; kingdom Viridiplantae; phylum Streptophyta; class Magnoliopsida; order Gentianales; family Rubiaceae; genus Rubia; species Rubia tinctorum. Next base: position 4,050 of record JAULKM010100852.1, on the reverse strand, counting down.
ACTGTTGGTATTTTTATTGACAACCTGTATTACACCCTCTGCTCACTTAATATTAGTACAAGGCTCGGTGACAAACTAATTTAGGAGATGTCATTTAAGTAAACTAAATTGAATGAATTATAGAAAAAATAAAATAAGTAGATGATAATAATTCAAAATTTTACTATATTCAAAAAATGTTTGAAAGAAAATCAAAATAGAAAGTGTGTCACAGTCAGTTTAGGGTAAAATGTGTTTTTAACTATATGTTTTGATGGAACGTGCCACTATAAGTCTATAAAATTTGAAAGTCTCAATCTAAACATGGATTTGGTTGAATAATTGTCAACAACTAATCTGGCCGGAAATGATCAAAAGACAATTCTACCCCTCTGAAAAATTGAAATTTAAAAACTCAAAATAGACGATTATACCCTCATTTCTTATTACCTAATTATTCCTTTTTATATATTTATTCCCCCTTCTCTTTCTTTTCACTTTCTCCGACAAAATTAACGTCGTTGGCCACCCCATGGTGACACTGGACGTTAAAACGCCACTGATGAATGGTTCATTCTCTGCCCCGATTTTAGTATCTCCAACCCCTTGTTCATCTTCCTCTTCTCAAACCCCAGCCCACACGATGCATTATACTGCTAATTATGATTATGAAGATGAAACATCACTTGTTGATTTTGCTTCCGATGTGGGATGGGAGGGTTATGTCGCCAACGAAAAGAATGATGTTCCCATCGAATTTTGCCCGAGAGACGTAATATTCGACCACCTCTTCTCGTCGAATCTCCCGTTGAATTGTGACGTAGTAGCCAGAGACAGGCGCATGACGTAAACTAAATTTTGCTTGGGAGAGATCCCAGCCTATAGCGGTGGTGGTACTGCCAATGTAAGAAGATAAAGAGTGTTGGACCCACGCTTACTCCAGTTCAATGGCTTGATTTGGAGGCAGAAAGAGGGCTTCAATTGGTGGTTGATGTGGATGTGGAGGGAGCGAGAGGAGAGGTGGTCGCGAGACCAGGTGGTTGCAATGGGGTTGTGGAGTATGAATGCGGTGGGGATGGTGAGCAGTTGGGGCACTGTGGGAGTGGGGATGTGCGGTGGGGTTGGGGTGCTGCAGTATGATGGTGATTTAGGAAGAAGAGGGAGGAGAGATGGAGGAGAAGAATAGGTAGGGGGTATTTTGGTCATTTCTGAGATGGTCAATGTCGGATTTTCCAGGATCAACACCGGAGATGATAATTTTGGGTATAGCCGCACAATTTATCAATAAGTTAGGGTTAGTTTTACATTTTCGTTAATAAATTAGGGTTAGTTTCACACTTTCACATTTTACAGGATCATATCTGCAATTTCACAAAATAATAGGATTAAAAACGCAATTTACCCAACAATAATATTGAATGGGGAAGGAAAGGAAGCGTTTTTGCATCCTTTTGTGGTGAAAGTGTTTGATTTCGAATCTAAAATCTCTTATTATTTCAACTAAACATTTTGCCTGCTTACTTAAAGACCACTGTTGATGGTGGTTATTTCGACTGATCTCTTGGTGAACAGCACTGTTGAATTAGGATGACAGATGGCTACATTAATTTTTCCAAAATTCCAAGATAAATAAATAAATAAACTAAATGACTCATGCCAACAACAATAATTACCTGACTTTTAATATTAAGCTGACAACTGCAGCATGGTTTGGACCATTATCCGTTGGGCAAGTACTGTCATGAACACTGTCCTCAAGTTTAGTGGGTGAGTCGGTCCGAGTTGTTCTTTAATCTGTAGATAATCTTGAAGTTGATTTTCCACACAAACTAAACATTTCTGTGTTTAGTGTCATAATCACGATTCAATATCCTATTGAACACCTTAAAAATCGTCACATTTTTCATTTTAATATATCTTTCATAGATTGTTAATTGAATATTTTTATCCGTTTATTAGTCTTCTCTCCACATGTTTCAACCTGTATAATAAAAATGGATCCAAATATTAATAATAAGATTAGGGTGAGAATGAAACTTGAGAGTTGAAAATGAAGAAAAGGTAGTGAATGCCCAGAAAAATGGCCAGATCTGTGGGCACACTAAGTTCCCATTGGGTGCACTAATTTCAACTTTGCAAATCACACACAGAAACACACACTTTCTTGATTTCTTCTCTCCCTTCAACCCTCAGAAGCCATAATTCCACTCCCTTTTCCCATTCCTCATCATCATCATCATCATCATCATCATCATCATCATCATTCATTCATTCACCTTTACTCTGTGTGTTCTGTTGCCCATGATTATAAAAACTGCCCCTTTACTAGAAAGTACAGAAATCCCCTGAAATCTGAGACTGTCTGAACTTTGCTGTTTTTGTCTTTAATTCACCTTCTTTGGTGTTTTTTTAATCCCCTGATTCTAAATTTATGGCCTCAAACTTTAGAGTATCTATGACGGTTTCTTGATGTGCATGTGTGTGTTTGAGTAAGATCTGTCTGTTGAGAATCATCAGTCAAGAATTACGATAAGATAATTGGAATCTGGAACCCTTTTTTTCCTGTCTGAATGGATTACCAGAGGAGCAATCAGCAGTTGCCTATGAACACCGGGTTGACCCGGTACAGGTCCGCCCCGAGCTCATACTTCTCCAGCTTTCTTGATGCTGCCGATGAAGCTATAAGAAGCGGCGGCGGCGGTGGCGGAGATGATATGGACATTTTTCTCAACAAATACATGCCGAGCAACAGCATTAGAAGTAGTCAGGGACAGGGTTCAACTTCGAATCATTCGTTCGCCGGCAACATGAATTTGCAGTCGCAATCGCAGTTTGTGGCTTCCATGAAGCAAGAGCGAGATGCTATTCAGGAGGATCAGAACATTTATGCCCCGGGTTCGAGTTTGATGCATCAGAACCAAGCTCAGGTTCGGATTCCAGCTCAGGTTCTAGTTCCAGCGCCATTGCAATCGCAGCCGCAGATGAATTCTATCTCAGCGAGTCCTATGAAGCTGGGGATTGGGGGTGACAATTCGAATCTGATTCGATATAATAGCTCACCTGCTGGATTTTTCGCCACTCTCGATATGGAACATGGTATGTGTATCTGCCTCCCTTTTGCAGATTTGTTTCTTACTTTGAATTGTTCAATGTATTTTTTTGTAGTTATTGGTAAAGGATGTAATTGAGTGGAAAAAACAAAAATGGAAAAAGTCAATGCCTTTCCTGTGTTGGACTTGGATATAAGTGTTGTTAGAAACATGAGTATTATAATTTATTGTAAAGTATATTTGGATCGAACATGATGATGAAATATGATCTGTAAAAATTGGAATGAAGGTTTAGCTCTTCTTTGTTGCTGTTGCTATTAACTTATTAAGCCCCTGTAAGGTTAGGATATATGTTTGAATCGAACACGATGATGATAGGATCATACAAGGTTTAGTTTTTGTTGTTTTCGCTGTATGTTAAGCGCTTAGCTCTGCAATTAGGGGGATTTGTGTTGTTTACAATTCAAATGCTTGTTGGAATGTTTCCGGAAATGTTTTAGTGACTCGCAGAATATGGTGCGCTGGGAGGCATGGCTAACTTTGGAGGTGGCAACAGTGCTAATGCAGAAGCATCATTTCCTTCTGCAAGCAGATTTCATCCAGGCCTCATGCCTCCAATCGCTGAGATTGGCACCTCAGGCATGGGAGAGACTAGTCCTGCAGGCTTCCCAATCGGATCATGGGATGATTCATCGGCTGTCTTATCTGACAGTTTCTTGAAAGGGCTTGGAGATGACCATGATGATAACAAGGCTTTGTCCAATGTAAGTGAAAATTGTCAAACCAATCATCGACTTAATCTCAATCTTCTTACTGAATTCTAATTCTTTGATCAGATTGCTGAAGCTCCAAGCAGACCTCCTACAATTCTGTCTCACCACTTGAGTCTGCCCAAGACTAAAGATGAATTGTCTGCTATGGAGACACTGATGCAAGATTCGGTACTCTGCAAACTCCGCGCGAAAAGGGGTTGCGCGACTCATCCACGGAGCATTGCTGAAAGGGTAATCAAACCCCCGAA
>JAULKM010100851.1:0-10364 GCA_032355605.1 Rubia tinctorum | reverse complement strand
TAGACAGTAGTGGGGCTGCAGTGGTGGCGGGATGGCTGGTGGTGGTTGCTAGTGGTGGTGGTGGCGAGGGTGGAAGGTGGGGGTGAGACATGGTTGGCTGGGTGGTGTAGGAGGAGGTGGCAACAGAGGTGGTGGAGGTATAGGGCATTTTTGCCTTTTAAATTTTAGTATTAAGCTAAAAGGTCATTTTGATCATTTCTTTTCGGGCAGTGACCGGAAATGATCAGTCAATGCCGGAATATAGTTTTTAGTGCTATATTTGCACTTATGTACAATAGTCAGGATTATATCTGCATTTTCTCAATTATATAGGGTTATATTTGTATATTTCGCATATAAATATCTTTAGTTACCTATAATAATGCTGCATAGAAAATTGATATTTAGAAAATAGATGTTAAAACCTATATATTTCATATGATATTTTTATTGTATATCGATTAATTTATATTTACGGCCAAATTTTACAAAGTTTCCTAAAAAGAAATTAAGTAAAATAAAGTGGGATGGGGGATTATATTATAACTAGAGCTGTCAATCTCTAACCCGAACCGAGAACCCGATCCATACTGACACGACCGAATCAACCCGAAATCTGATATGATCCGAGAAATATTGACCCAAACCCGACCTGACACAACCTCACTCAATCCGAAATCCGATTTTGACCTGAGAAATATTGATCTGTACCCAAACTCGACGCGACAGAATTTAACCCGAAACTCGAATATGACCCGATAATCTGGACCCGAACCCGACCTAAACAAGAACCCGGGATCAACCTGAACCCGATCCAACCCGAACCTGATTCAACACGAACCTAATACCCAATAAATCAACTATATAATCTTACGTGTAATCCGCTCAAAACAGATGTAGTTATAAAAAGTCAATTAACATTTAATATTGAACCAAGTCAACTTGGTTATGAGTCAAACTAATATATTCTTTTGACATACCTATTAGAATAAAGTGGAGTTATATATGTATATGTATATATATATATATATTACGAGTTTACAGATATGATTACTAGTACGTAAAGTCAACTCATAACAAATATGAATATACAAGGTTAAGTTAAAATGCACACAACTAAATTTATAAATCTAATGAGTAATAGTCAATTAAAGAGAGATGTCTAATTAAAATTATGATTTTGAATTAGTAATTATAGAGAGTCGACTAAATATTAATTTCAAAATTCAGTTTGAAAAGTATTGTAAAAATAATATTTAATAAATTATCACAAATTCTTGTTATAGATCGAGTAACTGTTAGACGAGGATATTTTATAATTAGTGGGACTAATAAGAATATTTGATATTTAATTTAATTTAGTGAGATATATATATATATATATAATTATGATAACCTTTAAAATGAACTCAACATATATATATAATTCGAATAAAATATTATAAAAATAATTATTTTATTGTATTTAATATGTAACGATTTCTAATTAGACTAATTATTTCATTTCATTACTCATACAATTTTTCTTAGATGACTAAATTTCAAAAGTTTAAACAAAATTCTTTATTTTCAATTTAAATATAAAACACAAAAAGTACATAAAAGTAATCCTGATTTTTTAATTAATAATACCGAGTAACGCGCGATGGGACGTCACTAGTTTTTTATTTTAAAAAATCAGAATCAAAATATTTATTACAACACAAAAATATACTAAAGTTTTTTTTAAAAGTGAATTGAATTCAATGAATACTCAACACTGCTATTCAACTAAGATAGTAGGCACAAAATCGTCTCAAACATATTTATGAAAAATTACGCTATGGCCCAAAAAAATGTTACAAAATTATCCCTCTCTCCAAAATACACAAATTTTGTTATTCTTGAATAAGTATAGAAATAGAAAACAAATGTTTTTGGGTGAAATATTGGAAAGCGCTAGTATATGTTTTAGAGTAACTGAAAGTTGATTATTTAGAAGTAAGAAAGAGAAATCGAAAAGGATTACGGATATGTAATTGTTGATAAATATTTTGTTCCGAACTTGAAAAATACAAGGGGGTGTATAGGGTATCATCACGTTCGAGCGGATTTCAATTTGGAGTTACGAATAAAGTTTTTGCTTTTTGCACTTAACTCCCTCCAAGAAAGTTGGAATTAATCAAAAAAATTGGCGATACCAAAATGTAATTCAATAATGTACAATTGCGACTTTGTGATTTGGGCATGAATGGATGAACATAACGGCCTTAGAAGTCAACATTGAATACTTCTACATAGTCTTGAAAAATTACACTGTGACCCAAAATTGGGTTACCCCATTATCCATTTCTCCAAAATACGTTATTTTTGTTATTCTTGCCTAAATATATAAATATTAAATAAATATTTTTTTGGTGAAATGTTGGAAAGTGCTAATATATGTTCTATAGTAATTTAAAGTTGATTACTTCGAAATAAGAAAAGGAAATCGAAAATGTTTACGGATATGTTATTATGCTCAATTGTTGATAAATATTTTATTAAGTACTTGGAAAATACAGTGGGGTGTACAGGGTAGCATCACTTTCGAGAAGATTTCAATTTGGAGTTACGAGTAAAGTTTTTTACTTTTTACATTTAGGTCCCTCCAAGAAAGTTGGAGTTGTCGAATCCCAAAATTGACTATACCAAATTGAAATTCAATAATATATGATGGAGACTTTGAAATTTGGGCATGTATGGGCGAACAGAAGGGTCTCAAAAGTCAACATAGATGACTTATGCGCAATTTTGGAAAATTATAATGTGGCCAAAATTATTAAATAAATCAATTTTTTTTGGTGAAATGTTGGAAAGTGTTAGTAGATGTTCTAGAGTAACTCATACTGTAAACCCATTTTTCAAAACTTTTTTTCCTATTCTAGCTTGGAAATTTTTCTATGTATCGAGCACTGGTATTCGTCAACATATCGGTGCATATACAATTATAATGCAGTTGCGTGGGACTACTTCAAAGTATTTTTTAAATTTTAAAATAAATGCAATCCTAACACCAGTATAGGTGCTAGATATTTTGCCACCACAATTTTAAATGCAAAAATCACTATTCCGATCATAGGCTTCGGTATTAGCACCAGCATATGTCATTCAACCAAAATCGGTGCTGAAAAAGATTAAATCCAGACAATTTTTCTCGATAGGCACCGGTATTCAGTGAACCGGTGTTGAATTTATTCATAGGCACAAATATTTTATTTCATTTACTAGATTACCAGTGTCTATGAATTTCCGGATACTAATATTGCTCTCCCAGTAATGACATAACACGCTTATATACCTATTTTCCAGTAATGTATAACTAAAATTTACAAGTTACAATAAAATAAAACTAAATAATAATGCAGTTGTAACAATAATATTATTGAAACATAATTTAGACCAACCCAAATTTAATCGGGTAGAAAAATAACCCGATTTAAAATGAACCAGCCCGAAATATATATGAATAAAATATGAAACATTATAAAAATAACTGACATGATCAGACCCGAACAAAATTTCAGTACAAAAAATGACACGACAGTAACCCGACCCGATATTGACTCGATACGGCATGACCCGACCCGAGGAAAAAAACTAACACGTTTTCAACCCAACACGACAGTGTCCCGACCCAACCAGACCCTACACAAAAAATGAAATCAACACGTTTCAACCCGACCTGTTTCAACACGACACGTTTACAATCCGACACGAACCCAACACGATAACTCGAATTGACACTTCTAATTACAACAGTTCAGCGTGTCTTACATTTATAGCTAGTGGCTATTCAAAGTCTTTCTAGAGGTTCTGGATTTCCTTTTTAATTTTATGAATTTGTTCTTTATTTCTGTCGTTGGATTTAGTTAATAACGTATGGGATAGAATCTTGAATCTTGAATCTTGAATCTTGAATCTTGAATCTTGATTAATAAGTTTTTGTTTAATGGAAAAGTAGTTATAGGTCACTGTTTTCTACGTTGAAGTTTGCTACAACTTGAGAAACATAATCTAGTAAAGTTTGAGGAAATTTATTATACAGCCAAACCCAATGCACAATCGATGATACCAAAATTGATCAAATTTAAAATATTGGGGCATTCTCAAACTTTATTTCCCTATCTTATTAAATACTTCTATTTCATTTTTTTTAAAAAATTGCCTATTTTTTATTGCGATTTCTCAATTTTTATGATTAGGGCAGATGAGAACTCGAACATGGTAATGAAGGGGGCGCCCTCCTCCATGGGGCATAAATGTTGGGGACTGTTTTATATTCAAATTTTAGAAAGTTAAGAAGAGAACTTATATATTTTCTTGAGAAAAGTGCTAAAATAATCCTGAAATTAGCCTGAAAGTGTCAATATAACTCTGCAATCTCAGAAAGTGCTAAAATGACCCTTGACCGTGTTGACCTTTTAGTCAACTGCCTGATTGCCAATTTTTGTTGAACTAACCGATTTGCCCTCGTTTAAAAAAATTTTAAAAATTTTGTTTTCCCCCTTTTTTCTCCTATTCTCCTCTGCTTTCTTCCTATTCTCCCCTGCTTTCTTCCCTTTTCTTGTCTCTCAGACGAACGCTCCAACAAATGCCAACCTAAAGTCGTAGCTCTCGATTTTTCGGCGCTTGGCTGAGTGGCGCCGAAGTCTGCGACAGTGAGCTCATCTCCATTCTTCATCGTCCAAGGTCCTCAAATCTGGCATCGGTGCCATGATTTCGTTGGCAACGGCTAACCCGGAGGTGAGGAATCCGAACGACGTGGCTTCTCAGAGATGGCGTCGAAGGCCATGAATTCGCGACCTCCTTTCTTCGCTTTCTCCGACAAACCTTTTTATTCCAAATCTTTCTTCTTCGTTGAATCCTCCATTCAATCTGTGTAGCAGAGTGGTGGCTCGGGAGTGGTAGTTGGGTAACGTCGGAGGAGTTTTACTTTAGGGTTTAGGGAGTAGACGATTGGGGTTAGACGCAGCGGTGGTGATTTGCTACGGCAGTGGGTAAGGGTGGTGGGGTAGCGCCGTGAGTGGTGGCAGAGTAATGGGCTGGGGGTGGTGGCGGGGTAACGACCGGCAAAGTTGTCAGCAGCGGTGGGGGAAACCCTAATGGCGAGAAGGGGAAATGCGACGGTGGCGCTGGCGGTGGCGGGGGCAGGGGCATGAGGCTGCAGGTAAGAAGGAGACGGCAAAGGGATGAGGTTGTGGGTCAGGGAGAAGGCATTGGCGGGGAGAAGGAGAAGGCGGCGACGGTGGTGGGGAGTTTGAGGTCTTAGGGTTACGGGAAGAAGGGGTGGCGGCGAGAGGGAGCACCGCGGAGGCGGTGGAGCTTGGATGTGGTGGCGGTGGAGCTTAGCGGTGGCGTCGGCGACGACGATGGCGGAGCGGGAGGAGAAGGGTGGCGGCGGTAGTGGCGGTGGGAGGGAGCATGGCGGCAACGGTGGAGCTTGGTTGTGGTGGCGGTGGCTGCGGCGAAGATTGGCGGCGGCAATGGTGGAGCTTGGCAACAACAACCTAAAGGCAGCATTAGGTTTTTAGAAAATAAATTTAGGTTTGTTACAAGGGTATTTTTATTATTTCATCTTATGGTTTTGCCTGAATTTTTTTTGTCAATGCCGGAATAAGTGAGTTTGGTTATATCAACACAAGGTTTAGGAAAGTTAGGGTTATATTGGCACATACATTAAAAACTCTGGATTATATTGGCACTTTTGAGGTTGTAGGATCATAATTACACTTTTACCCTAATTTCAGGGTTATAAATGTAAATAGCCCTATTTTCTTTCTAAATCGCCCCTCTTAGATTCTTCTGAAATTTTAATGCAACCCATTTCCACATTAAATTTTAGTTCACCTACTCTTCATCCTTCTAATTGTGTCTTACTTCTTCTTCTTTTTCCACTATTCATTGATGATTTTATAATTCAATACTACATCCGTTTCGTTGTATGTGACACCATAACTTTAGGTGTTTGGATTTAGGTGAATGAAATGAGTGAATGAAATTGAATTTAGAAAGGGAAAAGTAGAATGAGTGGATGAGATTGGAAGAAGTTTTCCATAAAAGGAAAGTGTGTCAAATTCACAAAAACAACCGAAAAAAGAAAGTGTGTTACATCTAATGAAACGGAGGAAGTATCTTACATTATGTATAATAATAAATTATAAAAATTGATATTCTAAAAATATGTACTACGACGAATGTAGTAATATCTCACACAATAATTTAATATTTAATATTTATAAAATTTTACAATTCAAACAACATCAACTTTATTGATAAATAATGAAGTAAAACACATATATAGGGACGAAGGGAGTATATTTTTCCGGTCTAATTTCCTACTAAATTGAACCAACTTCAAACGTTAAGTGATCTCAGAAGATCATGTTCATTACAAAGGACGCAAAACCACACAATGCAAGTCATATACATGTCCTACAATTCAATTTCTTCCCCGGGTTAATCCGAGTCAACCCCTTTAACCAGTGACAGATTCGAGTCAATTTCTTTTGTTTAACATTATTCTGATTCTGTCACTGCCTTTGTGATGGATCTAGGAGTGGCGAGCCACCGGCCAAGGAAGTAGAAGTTTTCCGCCTCTCCTTCCTTGTCTGAAAAATTCATTAAAACGGCTGAAATTCTTTTGACACTATCTCAAATCCTTTCTTTACGGATGAATCTGGTTCCGCCACTGTCTTTAACCTAGCAAGCAGTGGCGGAATTAGGGGGCGAGCCGGCGCGGTCGCCACCCAACCTCCAGCGAATGAACGGGGTAGATATATATATTTATTCTTCATCCGTCCCGGTAAAATTTAGGTAACATCCGCCCCTCCTAAAATTTAGTTAACATCCGCCCCTTTAAATTTTTGATCTAGTTCCGCCACTGCTAGCAAGTATGGCCATTCGGGGCGAAGTATGATCCGAGTCCACCAAACAAGGAACCCAAAAACTAATTCTAGCCCACCTAGTTTAACAACAAACTATCCTCATTTTTCAGTTCTCAACGCTTTCCTAAAATAAAGAGTCTAGTTTTCTCATACTTTCCAACACAAAAAACAGCAGAAAAACATCATATATAAGCTCAAAAACAGCACTAAACACAGGAAATTTCTGTTACAAATGAACACAACACCATCAAACAATAAGAAACCAACACTCTCAAAATCATATGTTTGAGCCATGAAACTTAAGTAAACCATGTTCTTCAATAAAAATACATAAACACAAACTGAAAACAAAAATGAAGGTGAAAGAATGATTTCCCGTAATGATTATTATTGATGATTATGAGAATAAATAGAGTACAAAACATAAAGGTAGAAGAGTCCAAGTATAACTCTAAACCAAATAGAATCAAATCTAATCTTCTAATTGATTTTGTCTAACAGATATCCAGGGGCGGAGCCAGAAAGCATTTGTGGCAGGGGCTGAAGTGCAAAGAAAAAAAATCTCCAATTTTTCTTTGTATTAGAGGGGGCTGGAAAAAATTTTAAAAAAATTTACCGTAAATTTTAGCTCGGCCTCCAACCCACGCCTGTCTCCGCCCCTGGTGATATCGATAATTAGTCGGTGGTAGCGCATGTCGCGAGGTGGTGATAAGCCTCAGTGGTGAGGTGATTGGAACGGTGGTGATTAGGAGGTGGGTGCGGTGGCGCGGCGATGGTGAGGAACGATGCATTCGTGAAGAAGAAGATCAAGATAGTTGAAGGTTTCAAAGAAAATGAGGCAGCATTTTTGAGTGATTAGTGTACAAATTGTAGCCTTTTATATGATTTGAGTTTTGTGTTTTTAGGCTGGGTTTTACTTGGCTCAGAAATTGGGGAAAATTCAGAAATTATAATTAAAATTCTACATATACACAAAAATTTATTTTAAGCAGTCTAAAGTTTGGGTAGAGATTATGATGCAATTATTAAACATTTTAATTGTGATAGAGTTCTTTTTAAAAGTTGCAAATAAATTTTGGGAATATGAAGTTTATGTTGATTTTTGTAAAAAGGTAAGTTTAGGTTAGAAACCCATCTCCTAAGCATATTAGAATTATGTTATTTATTATAATATGTAATTTATGATCAGCATCATTTAAAAAAATTTGATTAAGAAGTGCTTAGTTACATCTGGAGTTGGATATTCAACTCCGCTACAGTATTTTGTATGTGGCGTTTTGGATGGTTCATCGAGCAATTAGTGATTGTTACTCTCTCCCTCCCATTTCAAGATCATCTCTTGAATTTTAGCCGTTGATTTGAAAAATATTTAATGCTTAATATTTTCATTAAAAATAAAAAAAAATTAATATTTTAAAAATACATGTTATAACGAATCTAATAATATATCATACGACGGTATTTATACTTATATAGCGATTCAATTTTAGGGTTGATGTTAAAAAGTTTTAACTGAATAAATAGTTAAATTATACCTTGAAATGAGATAAAGATAGTACGTGGTTTCTTGAGATGGGCCTGTAGTCGTGTTGAATTGAGAATGGTGCATTAACGTAGTAGAGTATCGTTTTTCAGGTTTGATGGTCTCCCAATGGGAAACTCAGAAAACCTGGAAAAGAGTTGGGAGAATGTCCACTTAATTTTATGGTTTGGGATGCGGGTGCTTTATAGTTTATGCTGCCTAGCCAAAAAGCTCTTGATTTCGGCTAAGATTGCATGTCTGGTGGAGCATTTTATTGCCTTGTTAGATTCACCCGTAAATTGGTTGGTAGGAGTACTTGAGTTTAGCGCTGTAAATTTGGGTAGTCGTGTCGAGTTCGGAATCGGGTCAAATACGTTCGAGTTAAAATGGATTAGACTGAAACATGTCGAAATTTGTTTGTCCGGTTAGTTGAAACGGGGCAGATTGAAATGGGTTCGGATTGAAACATGTCGAAATCTGTTTATTGGGTTGGGTTGGGTTGGGTCGGGTAGGGTTGAAACGTATTGAAGTTTTTTGTCGGGTCAGGTCGAGTTGAAATGTGTCGAAATTTATTTGTTGTGTCAGGTCGGGTCGGGTTACTGACGGGTCTGTAATGTTCTTCGGGTCAGGTCGGGTTGGGTTACACTACTGGAAAACAGGTACATAGACACCAGTATGTCAGTGTTAGGAGAGCGATACCGATGCTTGGAATTTCATAGGCACCGGTAATCTGTCAAATGAACCAAAATACCAGGGCCTAGGAATAAATCCAGCACCGATTCACTGAATACCGGTGCCTTTCAAGAAAAAATGTTTGAATTTAAGATTTTTCAGCACCGATTTTGGCTGAATGACATATACCGGTGCCTATGATCGAAATAGTAATTTTGGCGGGTAAAATTATGATGAAAAAATAGCTAGCACCATTATAGGTTATAATATACCAGTGCTAGAAGTGCATTTAATTAAAATAATTTAAAACAATCCTACACAACTGCGTTATAATTGTATAGGCAGCGGTATGTTGACGAATGGTTGACGGTGCTCGATACATGGAATTTTTTTCAACATTAACAAGGTAGATATGAGCTACTTTAGAACATGTATTGACGTTTTCCAACATTTCACCAAAAAATCTATATATTTAATATTTTCATATTTAGGCAAGAATAACAAAAACAATGTATTTTGGAGCAATAGATAATGAGTAACACAATTTTGGGCCACTTTGTAATTTTCCAAGATTGTGTAGAAGTAATCAATGTTGAATTTCGAGACCATTCCGTTCACCCATACATGCCCAAATCTCAAAGTTCTAATCGTATATTATTGAATTGTATTTTGGTGTCGCCAATATTGTGATTCGACATCTCCAACTTCTTGGAGGGATTTAAGTGCAAAAGGTAAATTTTTTACTGGTAATTCGAAATGGAAATCCGCTCAAACTTGATGCTATGCTATACACCCCGTTGTACTTTTCAAGTCTGTGACGAAATATTTATTAATAATCGGGCACAAAACCATATCCGTAATTCTTTCCGATTTCACTTTATTACTTCTAAATAATCAACTCTAAATTACTCTAGAACATGTACTAGCGCTTTCCAACATTTTACAAAAATATATTTATTTAATATTTCTATATTTAGTTAAGAGTAACAAAAATCATATATTCTGGAGCAATGGATAATGCGGTAACACAATTGTGGGCCACATTGTAATTTTCCAAGATTATGTACACCCTCCGTTTCATTGGATGTGACACACTTTTTTTTTATTATTATTTTTAAAATTTGGAACACTTTCCTTTTATAGCAAGATTCTAGGGATGGCAGTGGGGCGGGTTGGGTACGGGTTATGGTACCTCCATACCCACCTAATTTTTTTGTACCCATCCCCGCCCCATCACCCATGGTGGGTATGATATTAAAATCCATCCCCGCCCCGATGGGTATAAC
>JAULKM010100850.1:0-10364 GCA_032355605.1 Rubia tinctorum | reverse complement strand
AGAGAACAGCTGGCAAAGTTTGATAGTCGAAGTGACGAAGGCATCTTTTTGGGATACTCTGTGAACAGCCGAGCTTATAGGGTTTACAACCTTCGTACTGAAACGTTCATGGAATCTATCAATGTCATTGTAGATGATTCTGATGAGAAACCAATATCAAGAGAAGAAGACGAAGAACCGGACTTAATGCATGTTCCAACACCACCCAATCCATCTGAACATCATATTGATGTTGGAACATCAGGAGTTGCCGAAAGTCCAGAAATTTCAGAAGAGGTTTTTAAGAATGATGTTGGAACACCAGCCTCCAGTCCTTCCCCTCATGTTCCAACACAGGAGGTACTTGAGCCTATTTCTAAGAGAACTCGTACATTACCAAGGATAAACTACCGAGAACTTGGTGGATTACATTGCTTTATCTCATTAATTGAACCCAAGAATTACAAAGAAGCTCTACTTGATGAATATTGGATTGCAGCCATGCAAGAAGAACTAGGTCAGTTTGAAAGAAATGATGTTTGGTACCTCACTCCGCTGCCAAACAACGTCAATATCATTGGTACCAAGTGGATCTTTAAGAATAAATCTGATGTTGATGGTCAGGTAACCCGCAATAAAGCCAGATTGTTAGCTCAAGGATACACACAAGTAGAAGGGGTGGACTTCGATGAAACATTTGCTCATGTTGCAAGGTTAGAATTCATTCGTATATTGCTTGCTATCTCGTGTACTATAGATTTTATCTTGTACCAGATGGATGTAAAGAGTGCATTCCTAAATGGAGTGGTGAATGAGGAAGTATATGTCGAGCAACCCAAAGGTTTTGAAGATCCTCATCATCCCATCATGTTTACAGACTCAAAAAGACGTTGTATAGTTTAAAACAATCACCTAGAGCGTGGTATGACCGACTGACATCCTTTCTTATTAAAAAGGGATATCGTCCAGGGGGAGTAGATCGTACAATATTTGTACTGGATAAATCGTTTAATATTTTGATTGATCAGATTTATGTTGATGATATTGTATTTGGATCCCCATCTGATTCTATGGTACATGATTTTGTCACACTTATGCAGAAGGAATTCGAGATGAGTATGGTTGGCAAACTCACATATTTTCTTGGACTTCAAGTTAACCAAGAAAAGAATGGGTTATTTATCAGTCAAAGCAAGTATGCCATGAATTTAGTGAAAAAAATCGAACTAAGCAACTCTAGACCTGTTAGAACTCCAATGGGAACAAGCGATAAGTTGGTGAAAGATGAGAAAGGCACTGCAGTTGACCAAAAACTATACAGAAGTATGATTGGAAGTCTATTGTATTTTACAGCCAGTCGACCATACATATGCTTCAGTGTTGGAGTGTGTGCTAGGTTTCAAGCTAATCCAAAGGAATCACACCTAACAGCAGTCAAAAGGATTATTCGGTATATCAGTGGAACTTTGAATTACGGGGTTCGGTATTCTAAAAATCAAGACACAGATCGTATGGGTTATAGTGACTCTGATTGGGCTGGTAATGCAAACGACTGCAAGAGTACTACAGGTGGATGTTTTTTTATTGGCACAAATCTGGTTTCGTGGTATAGTAAGAAACAAAACTCTATCTCCTTATCAATGGCTGAGGCTGAATATCTAGCCGCTGGAAGTTGTTGTGCTCATCTACTATGGATGAAACAAATGTTGAGAGATTATGGTGTTCATCAAGGGACTCTGAAGATTCGGTGTGATAACAAAAGTGTCATTGATATCTCAAAGTATCATGTTCAGCATTCTCGAACTTAGCATGTAGACATACGACATCACTTTATTCGAGATCTTGTTGAAAGAAAGGAAGTTGTTGTAGCCTATGTTCCAACATTAGAAAAATTGGCTGATATTTTTACAAAACCTTTGGATTCAGCCACATTCGAGCTACTCAGGCAACACTTGGGTGTGTTCCATATTTGAGATACCCTATGTACATGCTTTATTTAGTTTTAGTTTTTTCTATTTTTCCTATTTGTACAGGAAAATTATATTTTTTAATAAAAAAAGAAAAAAAGATGCATATTTGTATGTTGGAATATGGAAAGTTAAGATGAAAAGATGGAGAGATGAAGTCTGATAGTGGGTTGTTGAAAATAGGTAATTATTACCTTGGAAAGAGAAAAAAGAGGTACACTTTTCAGAAAAGGGAAGTAAATTTTTTAAAAATGTACCTTTCCCTATACTTAGCCTTTCGAATTGTTTGCTAAAGTTCTGCTACAGAAGAGGACAGAGGTGTTTAGGAGTCTTGAAAAATCCCTTACGACCGTACATTTTCACTCAAAACCAATATGGAGAAATCTGGAACCTTCAAGAAGATTTTTGGTGAATCCGAATGCATGGTGAACTTGTCTGAAAGTGAGATGCTGGAACCCTGGAACGGAGTACTTGAACCAGGGCTTAAAGTGGTCAGATCACCACTAGTTGAACCAGTACTCGACCCTGATGTACCCATGAAAAACAAGGTATTCTGTGAAAAATCCTTTACTTTTAATGGATAGACCTTCAAGTCATTAGATGATTGCATGAAATTTTACATGAAGCATAATAAGAGGGTAGACCTAAGAGGATACAAAAGTATGTCAGGCAAAATAAATGGGTATGATTTGAGTCATCTGCTAAATGGGATTATAGGTGAAATACAGTACATGGAAGATTAGAATCCAAGGCTCACTGAACTAGATTGTATAGAGTACAATGGGAGGAAAGTTATGTGTGCTATGCCTATGCTTTTGGTCCGAGAAAACCGAGGCTTAGAAAATCCAGATATTGTCCTGAAGATGTTTATGTACTGAGTTCTATGGATTTCAAAGCCGTCCAAGTATTTGATCCTGTTGTTACTAAGAACTTGAAGAGGTTAAGGAATGCACCTCCCTCTGTAATTGTGATTGACTCGGATGAGGAAGAAATTGAAGCTGAGGAAGCCAGCCATGTTCCAACACAAGCTAATGATACAGGGGGAGCAAATGATGACTTTGAGATTGTTGAGGAAGATTATGATCTTGGTGGTGGAACTAGCCATGTTCCAACATCGACTGAAGATGAACGGTTTGCTGAAACTGTTGAACCTAAAGATAAGAATCAAGAGAATGACATGGCTAAGGATACGGAAGCTGAATTCCCCGTTCAGGAGACATGGGAGTTGCTGAAGTGGCTAATGAGTCAAATGCAGTAGAGATACCAGATCATCTTGATATAGAGGAAGTTGAACATGACCTTAATGATGTTCCAATGTCAGGTCAACCCAATACTGTGGATGTTGAAGTGGCTGATGAAGAAGCAAATGCATCTGCCACTGATGTTCCAACATCGAAAGAAAATTTTGAAGATTTGACATACACCAGTGATGAGGTGTTAGATAGGTTTGTACAAGCTCAGGTGAGAAGGTCTAAGAGGAAGGTTGCTGAAGTGTCTGCTGAATGTCCTGTTCAACCAGGAAAAAAAAGAAAGTGAAGAGAGAGTTTGGACAAAATTCGAAAAAGGTCCCTTTAGCAGAAGAAGCTTTAAATGAATATTTCTTTAATGTCAATTGTCAGGACAGCTGGGATACAATCAGCAGAAGAACAATCTTAGCAGAAAGACCGATGAACCTGGACTTATATAAGAAAAGTGGCTTTTCTAGAACATCTTGGGTATACTACTGCTGCTACAAGGTTCAAGATATATAATAGAGAATTGTTTCAGGAGTTCTACTCAAATATAAGAACAGAAAAACTGGACACTGAGTCTGAATGGTATGGATAAACTTATGTCAGAGGAAGAGTTATCAACTTCTCAGCTCGGAAGATTAATGAGATTCTTGGCTTGAGCACTCCTGAGTTTGAGGTACCATAGTCTGAAGATATGGAGCTGACAAATGATCAAATTCTTGCTGAACTAACTGGAGGGCTGGAAGTAAAGTGGCCTGAGCAGGGGAATGCAGCAATGTCGAGTCTTACCAGTAAGTATTTATGTTTGTCTCAGATAGCCATTAATTGCTGGATTCCTTCTACAAACACCTCTGCACTGACTAAGGAAATGGCTAAGCTATTATATTGTGTGGGAAAGAAGATTCTTATAAATCTTGGGAGGATAGTACAGGAAAACATTGTATTTCAAGCTGTTTCTTCGAGAAAGAAAAACTTTCTACCCCACCCCAGTGTGATTACTACACTAGTAATAGAAGGTAAAGTGAAGGACAAGGAGGATGATATGATACTTGAGACTACTACCATCAAGGCAAATTCCAGAGCTTTCTCTACACGGAAGATTAATGATCTTCCCTGGAAGGAGTCTAGAACTGGCAACTCAAGAAGTACCAGCAAGAAAGACAGAGGAGCAAAGAAGATGGTAATTCAAGCAAAGATTGCTGCTCTGAAGTTGCAGCTAGCAGCTCTTGAGGAAGACTTGAAAAAGCTTGGAGCTGCTGAAAAAACTCAGGATGATATTGTTGGTCCAGCTGCTTAGTGAATTTGTCTTATTTATGTTGTTTTTTAACTCTGACATGTTCGATGGCCCCAAGGGGGAGTCTTTTGGATGTTTTGGATGGATATTTTTTTTGACCTCGGTTTTCTTTGGGTTTTCTCGATATTAATATTTGGACCTCCTGGAATCTATGAGTAGGATCCATTATCTCGGATTTCTGATTTCATACTATCTTTGATGTTCCACATGAGTAGTAATTGTTGAAAGAAGGTGTACATTTCAGGGGAATTAACTTCAATTCTGATCATATCTTATATTTGTGTAAAGCTGTTTAATATGATCAAAATCCAAAAGTATTAATGTCTCCACAAAATGCCAAAGGTGGAGATTGTAAGGTCTGAAATTATTGAGTTGGAAATTTGTGGAAATTATGGAAGGTTGTGTTGTAACATCAAATATGGAAGTATTTGCGAGAACAAGTAATCCGAGAGAATATACTTCATCTAGTTGTGATTTGATTACAAAATATATCACTTCCTATATTTATGGGATTAGATTAGATTTATGAAATGGAATGGAATTAATGTGATATTCTCGGACTATGAAGAAGATATGGTTGAGATATTTAAATTCCTTATCTCAAGGGATTATATTAAGGAATTCATATCTCTAAGGGATTTGATTGTTATCAGAATATTCTATAGATATATAATTTCAATGCGCTGAGTATACTGAAGAAGGTGCAATCGGAACACTATATATAGAGGACAATATAACTATGCTATTCATGATTTAAGAGAAAAGAAAATCTGTGAGCAGATCAACTTCAGAGATAGCTAAAAGTTCAGTTTGTGTTCCAACATGGTCAATACACTATTGATCTAAGTTCAGAATCAGGAGCCTTAATTTCTCGGGAGGAGGAGATCCAACATCGACGTATATCGAGGTCGGAGGGAGTCTGATCAAGGCGGATCGGTAGCAAGGGGAGTTTACAAAATCCACATATTGTAATTAGAAAAATATAAGTATAAGAAGTGTCCATTGTACTGTCTTGTTCTGATTAGTGGATTTATTTTGAATTGGGCTAGACCCCGCTGACGGAGGTGATTTACACTGAATTGTGTAACCAAGTCTGTGTGTTCTTGCTTTAAAATTTTTACATACTTGGTTAAATAGGTTATGTTGGAACACGGTAGCAATTATTGATTTAATTAGGTAAAACCAAATTTGATTAATGAATGGATGTGATTAGATTAGAAGGATGGTTAGGATTTGGCATAAAAATTGATGTTAAAATAAGAGTGTCAATTGATCCCCACTAGAAACTTTTTTACTTGGGAGGTGAGGGGCCTTTTATATACTGACACGTGACAAGTGAGTGAATAAAAATATATTTAAAAACATAGAATTAAATTATGACCCTGCTCACTTGCCATACACACACGTTCTTATTTTTCCATTGAATAGAACTTTGTAATTTGTAATCTCAAATAAAAAATAAGAACGCACACACGGTCTTATTAAAACACCGTTCTTACTTTTCCATTGAATAGAACTTTGTAATTTGAAATCACAAATAGAAATATTCTAACGGAAAGTTCAATACCTTTTCTTATTATAGGTGAATGGGTTAAACTCATAATGTCAAAATTTATGAGCTAGTCCCTATGGAGGAATAGAGGTGTGATCTATTAAGCTAATGTAAAATCTTGACTTGCAAAGAGCGAGCCGAAATCTTGCATGTCTTGTGGGATTTCTCTTGTCTTTTTGCATTGTATGGGAGGCAAGGAGTGCTGGGATTTCTCTATAAATAGAGATGGTTCTTGGGAGTAGAAGAACACACCAAGAGCAAACCTTGTGAAGCATGTAGCTCTTCTCCTCTCTCTTCTTCCTAGTTATTTCTCCTTTCTACAATAGAGATTAAATAAGTTATGTCATTGTAATTAGAGAGAATGTGTTGTATCCCCACCTTTTTCATTAGTGAAATCATCCTAAATTTTCCCATGGTTTTTCCCCGAATTTATTTTGGGGTTTCTACGTAAAATCATTTTGTCCATTTCTTCATTCTCATTTCAACTTTAGTAGTAATCTTGTTTAACCCTCATTTCATTTTCCTACAAGTGGTATTAGAGCCAGGGTTGTAAACAATGGCTAGTACAACAAAGTTTGATGTTAAGAAATTCAACGGGACTAATTTATCGTTGTGGAAGATGAAGCTGAAGGCAATACTGAGGAAGGATAATTGTGTGGAGGCTATTGAAGGAAGGCTAGATGGTGTCGCTGATGAAAAATGAAAAAATGGACAGTGATGCTATTGCCGATCTACATCTTGCATTAGCTGATGAGTTGCTGTCAGGTGTGGTAGAAAAGAAGACCGCGAAGGATATTTGGGATGCTCTATCTCTATTGTACGAGGTCAAATCCCTCCATAATAAAATCTTCTTGAAGAGGAGAGTTTACTCCATTCGAATGCCAGAATCATCATCGGTGACAGATCACATCAAAATCCTCAATACCTTGTTCTCACAAATCACGGCGAGGGGTCACGTCATAGATGCCAATGAACATGAAGAAGTTATACTTTAAAGTCTACCAGACTCGTATGATCAACTCATCATTAATTTGACTAACAACATTTTGACCGACTTTTTAGTCTTCAACGAAATAGCATCTGTGGTTCTTGAAGAAGAATCCAGACGCAAAAAAAGGGAGGACAGACAGCCGGGTTCAAAGAAGAAGGAAGCCTTGACGGTGACAAAAGGGAGATCAGCGGAACATGGTTCCCGTGGTAGTCATGTGATGTCTAAAACCATATGTATGAAGAATGTCAAATGCTACAATTATGGCAGGAGAGGGCATTTCAAGAAGGATTTCTGGAGTAAGAAGATGAGTGATATACCCGAGTCATCAATTGCTCAGGGGAATGTGGCAAATATGTCTGAAGAAGGTGAGGTCATTTATAGCTAGGCAACAACAACAGTTGGAGGCAGGAAGCATTTTGCTGACGTTTGGCTATTGGACTCAGAAGCAACGTGGCACGTGACTTCACGGAGGGAATGGTTTCATAATTATGAACTAGTCTCTAGAGGTTATGTACAAATGGGTGATGATCATGCCTTAAATATTTCTGGGGTGGGTACTCTCAAAATAAAAATGTTTGATGGTATAATTCAAACCATTCAGGAGGTTCAACATGTGAAATGACTCAAGAAAAACTTGTTATCCATGGGTCAGTTGGATAGTCTTGGATGTAAGACGAATACTGAAAATAGTCTTATGGAAATTTTCAAAGGTGCATTGGAGGTGATGAAGGCAAAGAAGATCGCTGGCAATCTATTCATGCTTCAAGGAGAAACAATTCAGGAGGCAGATGCGTGTGTCACATCAACTTACAAAGGAGAAGAAATGACGATGATATGGCATTTAAAACTGGGTCACATGTTAGAACGGGGTTTGAAAACTCTCTCCAATAGAGGATTTCTTCCAGGGCTCAAAACAGTAAACCTATCATTTTGTGAGCACTGTGTTACAAGTAAGCAACATAGATTGAGCTTCAGCAGATATGATTTTAGGAGTAAATGCATACTTGACCTGATCCAATATGATGTTTGGGAATCACCGGAGATATCCTGGGGTGGGCAAAGTTTTTTGTTACTTTCATTGATGATTATTCTAGGAGATGTTGGGTGTACCCCATCAAGAATAAGTCATATGTGTTTTCAACCTTTAGTACTTCAAAGTGCGGGAGGAACTTGAATATGGGAGAAAGATCAAGTTCTTGAGGATAGAAAATGGAACAGAGTACAAGGATGACGAGTTTCTTGCTTTCTGTAAGTAGGAAGGAATTAAAAGGCAGTTCACAGTCACATACACACCTCAACAAAACGAGGTAGCAGAGCGGATGAATAGAACTTTGATAGAAAAAATTAGAGCGATGTTGAGGCGGACTGCAGGTCAACCCAACTCTTTTTGGGCGGAAGCAGCCAAAACAACGTGCTATGTAATAAGCCGCTCACTTTTAAAGGCTATTCATCTAAAGACGCCAATGAAGATGTGGACTAGTAAGCCAATGGATTACTTTGGTTTACATATATTTGGATGTTCTGTTTATGTGATGTTTAATGCCCATGAAAGAACAAATCTAAATTTGAAATATCGGAGGTGTTTGTTTTTGGGATACGCTGATGGAGTGAATAGGTATTGCCTGTGGGATCCCACTACCCACAAGGTTATCATCAGCATGGATGTAGTTTTTGCAGATAACCAGTTACTGCAAAAGGAAAAAGAGGGCACACCTAAGGAGAATCCAGAAACTCAACAATAGTCATGAAAACAGAGACAATGCTGGATATCCCAACACTAGAAGATGATACACAAAACCTAGTTGAGGCAGAGGTTCCAAAAATTCATCGGCCAACTCGTGAAAGAAGACAACCGGCCTGGATTTCAGATTATTTTATTGAAAGAAATGTTGCTTACTGTCTTGTAACAGAGGATGTAGAGCCATCAACTTTCCAGGAGGCAATGAGTAGCAGTGAAGCAGCTCTGTGGATGACAACAATGTAAGAAGAGATAGGGGCCATATAGAAGAACAAGATTTGGGAACTGGTTCCATTACCAAAGGGGAGAAAATTCATTGGAAATAAATGGGTGTATAGGGTCAAGCGCAATGTCGATGATCAGGTAGAATGGTATCGTGCAAGACTGGTGGTCAAGGGATATGAACAGAAGGAATGTATTGATTTTAATGAAATATTTTCTTCTCTTATTAGACTGCAACAATCAGGATTGTATTGGCTATGTGTGCTACTCTTGATTTACATCTAGAATAGTTAGATGTAAAGACAACATTTCTTCATGGAGATCTGGATGAAGAAATTTATATGCTCTAGCCTGAAAGGTTTTGCTGAAAAAGGCAAAGAGAACTTGGTTTGCAGGCTTAACAAATATCTCTACAGTCTAAAGCATGTGCATGCTGGTATAAGAGATTTGATTCCTTCATTAGAAGCCTTGGATACAACAGACTCCGTTTAGACGATTGTACATACAACAGAAGGTTTGATGGCGATAATTTTATTATCTTACTATTGTATGTGGATGACATGTTGATGACAGGCCCCAACAAAGATCAGATCCAGGAATTGAAGGCACAGTTGGCTAGGGAGTTTGAGATGAAGGATTTGAGACCAACAAACAAGATTCCGGGGATGCAGATTCACCGAGACAGAAATGACAGGAAGATTTGGCTTTCTCAGAAGAACTACTTCAACAAAATCTTGCAGCGCTTCAACATGCAAGATTGTAAGCCAATTTCTACCCCACTTCCTGTTAATTTCAAGTTATTGATATGAATTTCCTTGCGAAGACTCTGGATTGCAGAATTTTAGATCTTCGACAACACGAGGGATATCGCTCAACCTAGTGTGCCACACAAAATTCAAGAGTCTAGCCCTCGGGGTACTCTCAATATCGACTTGCTCATTGACTAGCCTGCAGGATTAACTCACAAGGTTAGTGATACTTAATTAACCAGCAGAATTAAGCAACAACGAAGATGCTCACAAGAAATGAGTATAACTCAAAAATTCTAAATATTTGATTGATAGAAGGTGGTAATATTTGTGGACAAGCCCCCCTATTTATAGGGTATTTCTCGACCTTAAAACTCTAATCACAACTGGAAACTGAATCGACTTAAGGCAGCTTTAAGTAGATAAAACCATATCTAGCTAAAATAACTAAATCAAACCCTATCATACTCGAATTATTCAAGAAGTAAGCTTGAAGAATATTACCTTATACTCCCTCCGTTTTTCTATGTTTGGCACCATAGGTTTAGGTGTTGTTTTTTTGTAAGTTGAAATGTGTGGATGAAATTGAATGAGGAGAGTAAAAAGTTTAATGAGTGATTGAGAATGATGTACTTTTTGC
>JAULKM010100849.1:0-10364 GCA_032355605.1 Rubia tinctorum | reverse complement strand
CTGCGGCCTTCCTTTTGTTGGCATAAGCAAGCCTCCGGCGAGCCAGAATTTGAGCCTTTTCTTCAACGGGAATTTCACCATACGCTTTCTTTCTTTTATTGGCTCGATCCATTGCCTGGGAAAAATGAAGCAGAAGGAAAAATTACCCTTAGCGGCATACATTGAAAGCGAAACCAAAACTGACACCTGCAAATTAATCCAACCACTGACCTTGACGGAAATGGCAAACCATGTTCCGCCATGAGGCCGACGGTAAAGAGAGTTTAATTTGGGCCAACAAAAATAGGAAAGACATGGGAAGAGAAAGTGTGTGCGTGTGTGGGGTGGATGGGGGGTGGAACTTACCTGAATGGAAGGATAAAGGAAGCTAAGCACTGCAAACTGACCAACCGAGTGAGCTTGACGAAAGTGGAGAGCCAATCAGCGCGACGAACGTGACAAA
Organism: Rubia tinctorum; assembly: GCA_032355605.1. Classification (NCBI taxonomy): domain Eukaryota; kingdom Viridiplantae; phylum Streptophyta; class Magnoliopsida; order Gentianales; family Rubiaceae; genus Rubia; species Rubia tinctorum. Next base: position 9,922 of record JAULKM010100849.1, on the reverse strand, counting down.
AAGAGAAGTGAGTCACTGAAAGAAAAACGGGAAAATGGGCATTAGCATCACATAGCGAAAGGGAAACGGAAATTGGGGGGGGGGGGAATTACCTGAACGGAAGGGTAAGGGAAACTGGACACTGCAAATTAATCCACCGAGCAAGCTTGATCAAAATGAACAACCAATCACCGCGCTGAACTCGACACAAGGGAATTCGCAATCGGTTAAAAATAAAAAAGAAGAATGGCAGGAAGGAGAAGAGAACCTGGTGAGGGAGAAACAGAATTACCTCAATTCGGACACAAGAGAGAGCGAGCGAGGAAATTGGAAGGGTAGATCCTCCTGGGAAATTCAGTTAACACGATATGATCTGGCAGAACCTAAGAAGGGGCATAATTTCAGGACTAAGACAGAAACCAACGACCAAAAGGAGGCAAATGGGCGGTAAGAACAGAAAAAAACTGAGGGAGTCAATTTGCCAAATAGTCCTTGGCCAACCAACGACGAAAAAGAGGGAAATGTCCCGCATTATAGTTTCCATTAGATGAGTAGATTCAGAGAATATAAAATCAATTAAATAATTGTACATAATTTTACCTATATTGTATAGAGGGGTGAGATGAAATGATGGTAGTAGTGACTTTCCACTAGTACTGTACTCCATTAGTATCACTGTAAATTGCTTAATTATTTTTTGGGAGTTAAATTTTGTAAACTTTGATTGTAAATATAAAATAATCTATTGGATATCATAAACACATCACATGAGATCTTGTTAGATTCATGTTAACATCTATTTTCTAATTATTAATTTTTATGCGTCATTATTATAAGTAACTAAAAATATTTACGGTCAAACATGTTCATTGAACTCCGTGAAAAAGTAAATAAGAAATTTATAGTGGGACCGGGGAGTATATATTATAGGGGGAAATGAGGTGGGAAGTTTTTTAAAAAAAAATGTTACATACAATCAACCAAATTACATATTAACATCCTAATGTAGGACCTAATTAGGAGACATCACCATTGAATCTGTTGAAATTCAGTGGAGCATGAAACTTCATCCATTTGATAGCTATGGACGCCCTCCTGAGAGCACTCAAACACTCCACCACCAACGAACCACTGTTACCGAAACCGGAACCACCACGATCTCACCATCATCGAGGTGGAAAGTTGTTATTATCCTTCATTGTTATGAATTTAACAATTAACATCATACACTCAAAATTCAAAGGTTTGTTTGAGCGGAATGACCGAGTCTCGTTTGTGTTTTGATGGAAAAATTGATTAGAAAAAAAATGACGGTGCTAGTTCAGGAGTTCTTCTTTAGAGGGTGATGATAGGAAAATATTGGATGCTCTCTATAGGGTTGTCTTTAAAAGTGAAAATAAAGGGGGATGACGCATTCGGAGAATGTGTCCTCGTGGATTTTTTATCTGATTTTTTTAAATGAAAAATTCAGAGGACGCACTACGTTATTTTTAGTTTTTTAAAATTTACTAAGTTTTCCAAAAAAAATTAAAAAATAAATTAAGAGGACGCATTCGGAGAATGCTTTCTCTACGTTTATTTTATTTTATTAAATTTTCTATTTTTTTAAAAAATAAAAAAATAAAGAGGACGCATTTTTGAAATGCATCCTCTAATTTTAATTATTTTTTAAAGTTTATTTTATTTTCCAAAAAAAATTAAAACATAAATTAAAAAATGAATCCTCTAATTGTAATTAAATTTTATTTTCATTTTTTATATTTTCCAAAAAAAATAAAAAAAGAACAAAAGAACAAAATTCAGGTATTTTTTGTTTGTATTTTTCTTATAATTCAGGTATTTTTTTATGAACAAAATTTTATATGTATATATATATGTTTTGCAGTGTATTAATGAATTAATAATTTCTTGAATAACCTAGTATTATTTTATTTCGAATAGCCTGGTACTATTTTCTTTTAAAAATTATCTATTGCTCTTTAATTATTATGTTCAATGTAAGAAATAGAATAGTATTCATATTCAATGTTTATTTAATTTGAAAATGATAATAATAACAAAATATGAATAAATTCCCTGATAACGTTTGGTAGAAATGTACGTATTATTAATATAATTAGTTGAACGCGTCTCGACTGTACTAACGATGCCCTTTGTAAAGTTTTCCACATGTTCCACATGACGGCGGGCGTATGGTGCAGGATGTGCATCTTCTTGCAGGCACATGAGTAGACGCTGCTAAGTTTTCATCCTGAATTCCATCAGTTAAATTATCCTCCCTATCGTCTTCAGCTTTATCATTGAAATAATGTTGCACTTGAAGACCACTAGATGTATGAAACGGAGCAGTCAGAGACAAATGCGCATAACTACTAGTTGGAGTAAGGTATGGAGCAGAATGAACCGGAGATGCAGTGGAGTGTGAGGGTCCAGCATTTGATGGTCCTCCGTCGGCTGGACTAGCATGTGAAGGTCCGCCCTGGGAGGAACCAATGTCAGGAGTAGGTCCTGTAGGGCGCCGTCGGCGACCACCCTGTTTTCCAGGAGGAGCAGGACGGTGACTTCTGATTTCACTGTACCTGACACCAGGGGGAGGTCTCTCGGCGTGCAGATGTGGCTGATAATAACGCACTCGGGAGGGCTCATGCGTATATGCTAGGGCACTTATGGCATCTTCAAGGTTGTCCCTGATAACGTCTTCGAAAGGTGGGGAACATGCGCCCAAATTAATTTCATTCATGAGCCGCACCATGGACATAACCTGCATCTGCACAAATCAGATAAACATGTTAGATGCAACGAAATGAAGAAATTGAAAATGATTTACAAAATTTTATTGGTCAAAACTAATGAATACCATATACTCCAAGGTTGCCCCATCTCCGTGAAACCCTTCTGTAACCGCTGGGCGCCTTCCTGGCCGGTCAATCATTATCACTGTGCTACGGAGATACCACTCCATGTATTCCCGATCATGTGTATATGGATCTGCTACTGCAAGGATCGGGGGCTCCGTACTCTGCCTGATGTTCCCATGCTTGAACATGCATGCTTAGTACAATCTGTCAATCCACATCTGACCTCCCCTTAGTACAATCTGTCAATCCACATCTGACCTCCCCCGATGGTCTCTTGAATGAAGAGTTTTTTGTTCATCCTTAGGCACCAACTGCATAGGTATTGGTTGGAAGAAGCCAAATTTCCTGAGTACACGATGAACATGATGACCCTCGACCATGTGCCAGCAAATAAGGTTGATAGTCAACAACCATTTGTTCCTACCTGCTGTACAATATGGCGAGAGATGCTGCATGACATCTTCAAGGTATGACTTCCAAATGAACTGACATAAAAGGACAATTTTTTAGTAATCAGGAAAACAATAAGTTTTCATGTCACTGGTGCAAGGAAAACCAAACTATGGTATACCTTGCTGTCGTGGAGAGATGTGAGCTGATCATGATACACTTTAAGCACATGCATTGGTGATTGTGATAAATCGTACTGGGCTCTCCACCTACGAAGGACCGAGTGACGAACATTAGTTATTGTTAGTAAGGAAAAGGTTGTGAATATTGCATTTTTAGTTATTGAATAAAAATCTGGACCCAACAACACTCATACCGTCGGTCATTGGAAGTTGTCCGGGGGGCGAAAGAAAGGTATTCGATCCTACACCCACAACTGTCAACGAATGTAAGGCATGAAAATATAATGGCAGGGCTTAATATGAACATGTGACAAAGTAACAAGTTTTGATAGACATGTTACCTGTAGCAGGACAAGTGGTCGGGATATGGATTTCGTCTACAGAATTGCAGCATCACTGTACAAGTGCGCCAAAATGGCACTACCCCAACTAAACTGATGTGCATCATCTAAGTCCACAATTGGAAAAAAGTACATGAGAGGGATTTGAGACCCCGATGTGTTAGACATAAGCATTCCACCAACCAAAAGTAGAATGAATACCTTTGCCCGCTGCTGATAATCTATCTCCATAGCATCAATAGAAAGTGGAATGTGCAGCATATCACCCAACATGAGGCTTTTTTACAACCCCCGTTGATGGCATCCAAGGGGGGTGTAACCTCTAAGAAGTCAGTGCATATAGTCTGACAGTCAGCGGCCGCCTCCTACTGTCAAGACTCGTGATAGGCATACCATCGTTCGGTAGACCCCAAAGAACACCCACATCCTGTAAAGTGACAGTAGCCTCCCCCACCGGAAGATGAAATGTGTGGGTCTCAGGTCTCCAGCGCTCGACCAACGCTGTGATAAGCGAATGGTTAATGTGGATTGCCGCGGAATAGAGTAGGCCCTGGAAACCGACCGCACGAACGTAGTGCAGGACTCGCTCAGGGATCTCAACATCCCAACTGGCCCCATCACACTGTCTGACTTGCAAGGTCGTATCCTCCAAGTCACTGTTGTATATTGCCCGTGCACGATGCTCCATGTGTAGATAGAGAAAATCCTCATCGATCGGTCCGAGATGATCCATGGTGTATCCCTGCAGAAAATGAAAGATTGATCATCAGTCAGTCGAACACGTAGCACAGAATACTGCAAAATAATTTTCAGCAGACAACAATTCATATCAATCCATCCCTGGTGATTTATTAGACATGTAGAAAGGAACAATAACAAAAGCTTTAAAATGACAAGGTAATATAATATAACATAAATGGTCACAAAATAGTAAGTATCATTAACACTAAAGTTTTCTAAACTCCAAAATCATGATATACGTAGTTCCCTAACTGTGAAAACTAAGCATTTCCAGAAAATGTCATAACTAAACAAGACCCTATATATGATGTCGGCCACAAACACCTCTACGATCACCAGGAAGACTCTCATCCATCTGATTCCTTATCCTTCTCTCCACAAAATTGGCCATGCAAAAAATTTCTATATCGGGGACCAACCTCCAGTTCGCAGGTTGCCACTGTGAAGGATCTCAGATAAGAATGAAACCGGCACTGTATTGAGATACGAAGGTGGTCGTGTGGTATGCCTTATCACAAAGGTTTAAAGGATCATCACATCTTTTCCTGCAAACAGCCAAGGCATGGGAACAAGACAACCGATTTTTTTCCATTCTTGACTGCTACACTGTTTCATCAAGTATTTAATAGTATAGTGTCGTTCACCCACACTGCCGTCAAAGGTCCTTGTCAGAACATTATAAATCTATGAATTATGATTATACACATTCACAACATGTCCTTGCCCCCAACTGTCGTTCTTCGTGAACTTCTTCCAAATCTTGCTTGGTAAAACAAATCTGTAGAATGACAATAATTTAGAATTTTTGATTTCATGTTCGAACGCATATGTTGGAAAATAGTGTGGAAAAATGTACCTCCAGTTTTTCGCCTCCATTAACCTTTGAGCAAACATTTCAACTGTTCGTTCGAAAGTGGCGTTAATACATACAGTTATTGGTAGGTGTCTTGCGTGCCTCAAAAAATTGTTGTAGCTCTCTTACATATTGGTTGTAAGGATTCCCAACGGCGGTTTCCATCGAAAGCAAGACACCACTTACTACTGTCATGTTGTGTCAACCAATTCCATGCAGCTGGTTCGAGCTCCTCCAACTCCTCCATGTACTCTCGCCACTTTCTTTCCTGTGCATTTTAAACTTCCCCCCAACCACAATTAGGAAGTTGGATTGAAAATTCCTCAAGCAAAATCGGTGATATCCTGCCGACTCCATCCATTTATCCATATGTGTCATTGCATTCAAGATCCCCTGATGACGGTCTGATATAATACACATAGACCTAGAATTATCACCTACCACATGGTGTCGCAACTTGAGCGTGAACCAGTTCCAACTCTCAATAGTCTTGGCATCAACTATAACATAAGAAATTGGCAATACATAATCATTCGTGTCATGCACAACAACAACTAGCATTGTGGCCTGATACTCACCTCTCAGAAAAGTACCATCCACACTGATCAATGGCCTGCATTGGTTAAAGGCTTCGATAGCCTGGCCAAATGCTCAGAATATGAACTTGAACTTCCTACACCCATGCTCATGTACTATATCGGGTATGTCTGCCCAATCAACAACTGTGGTAGGATTAGCACGGACCAGCTCATCCATAAAAGTTGGCAAACTCTCGAAGGATTCCTCCCAGGTTCTGAACACCAAATCAATAGCCTTATATCAACCATACCATGCCTTCTTATGGGAAATTGTCACTTTTAACTCCTTCTCCACATGCTCTTGCACATCCTTGATCGTGAAGGAGGGGTTGGCCTCAACCTAATAGAGAATAGAGCAAGCGATCATCAACGATGTCACATTAGTGTTACCATCTGATCGGTCTGCACCAATACAGGAATGACTGCTTGCCCATTTGGTTATCTCCCACATCCCTGTGGGAAGACTTCATGCTGGCTCTGACAATCCAGTGATAATTACAACTTCCTACGACAACTTCCCTACATTTTGCATATCATGTACGCGACTTGATCGATGTTCCCTGTTCATCTTCGAACTCTACCTAGAAATAACTTCCACCAATTCTGGCTTACTCCGAAATCACATACCCAAATCAACTTCGCCGGTCGCTTGAACATTATTTGGGAGTATTCTGCCACAATTAGTAGGGTCATAGCCATCCTCATCAGGTCCCCGTAATCCCTAAAAAATGCTATGGTATTAGGATTCCCCATATGATGGAATGCAGTGAGAACATTGTTCGTGTACACCACAAGCTCATCATCATCCCCTAGATTTGAATCAGCTGATAATGATTTATCATCTTCACTATCTATTTCAAGTTCCATGCCTTCACCTTCCTCATCCTTACCAGTCTCACCACCGCCACCACCGGAACCATGCTCGCCAATTTCACCTACGTAATCATCTTTGAAGACATTAAATTCATCATGGTACCCACCATGTGTACCAGCACTTGTGGATGACTGAGAGCAGTCGAACTAGACATACGCTGTAGGTTGACTCGACTCACCAACGACAAGAGATTCTCCAAAACCTTGGCAATATTCAGGGGTTGGGATGGGAGGGCAGGTTGTTGATGAATAGTTCTAAACATTGCTCAACAACAATATGAACGTGCCTGAGCCAACATCACTTGTTGACTCGTCAAAATGCTGATGACGGGGACATTCTATCAACATTATCGAAGAAGGTCTCCGTCGACTCGTCATCTTCCAGCTCATAACATCGATAATATATACACGAACCAATCATCCCAGGACAACAATAAAATGTTCTCACGAGAAACCCCTAGCATTGAATGTCAAGCCGTCTCACAATTAATTCAACTAATTGAGAGTGGCTTAACCTTTGCTTTAAGGTCACGTGTTTCTCAGCTACGGTAGGATCATAGTACACACCCACATTCACATCATACTTAATCACACCTCTTCTATACAAATACAGTAACAAAATCATTGTAAAACTGCAACGTAGTATCATATAACAAATTATTACATTTGCAAACGGAGATTGTCATTCAACAACATAAATTATCATTCCATGATTTTGCCTAACGAACTACATAACTAAAAAGAAATAATAAAATAGATTTTTTACATGCTCATCATAATCGGTAAAAACTCATTCACAGGACATCGATTCTTAACATGAGAACATATTTCGTATTACACCAACAATTATTCATCTAAAATGTCAAAATTAGAGCTCCTTTTAAAAAAAACATACCTTCAACGAAGAATATGTGTTACTGCTGAGAACAGTACACATTTCCTCGATTCTGAACCGCAAATTTTCCTACACTTGTAGAAATAACACTATCAGTACATTGAAACAAGATATCCAAATGGTATTAATAATTACCATACATTTCACACAAATATTATGATTCATCATAATCATTTCATTGAATTTCATACCGACTATTAAAACAACAACATCAATTCGGAATACACAATTCTTATATTCGGATCATATTAACTCCAAACAAATTCAAATAATATCAGATAATATCACTATAACATTTTTTCATACATTTTCATAAACAAAAAAATCCATACATTTTCATATATCATACAATATATTGTTAATAAAAAAATATATCAAAAAATAGCTCGTCCACTCTCCGGTGATGCACCTCCGTTGGTGGTTGCACGTGTAATCCACGTGCGACTACACAGGTAGCGTGTGAGGGCCATGTGTGGCTTCAAGGACGGCACGTGCGAGCCACACACAGAAGCAACACCACCGTCTCGTCCAAAAAATAAACCCTGAGACCAAATGCAACATTCAGTCGAAGAAAAGAATCATTTCCAACACACAATACGGGCAAAATAACAACAAACAAACCGAAGATCTAAACATTTAGCAAACCTTGATTTGATGGATATTTGCCCAAGAATTTGGAGCTGAAATTTCCATCTTCGAAGCTGAGGGAACAGAGGAGGTGCTGGACGGCGCAAAAACGGGGAGGAAAAGCAAAGAAATTGGCCGGAGATTCCAAAGACGTGGCACACAAAATGGAGAGCACGAGTCCTCTGTTTTCTATTTTAAACCTGGATACAAATGTTTCTTCAGGATTTAAAAAAAAATTAAAACAGAGAAGTCGCATTCGACAAATGCATCTTCACAGATGAGCAGGAAAAAAATGAAGACGCGCGTCTTCTTCAGTTGAATTTTTGTTTAAAAAAGGAAATGGTTGAGGATGCATTCATTGAATGTGTCCTCACCATTTGCATCTGGACGGCGGCACTGAAGCACCAAACATGAAATTTTGTCGGTCTTCATTACGGAGAATACATATAGAGAATACAAGCACTGGACATACAATGTATCTAGCATATCTCAATCAAATCATAATCAAATCACGATCATATTTAATCTATGATCTCATCTATCCAAACAAACTTTGTGGGTGGTTTATGAATGTGTAATCGCAGGGTTTCCAATTTTGGTGGTATAGTTTGTTAGTGGTGCAACAACTAGGTGTTCTACTGAGAGCTTCCCAACTATTCAAATAGTGTTGTTAGATCATGTCAGTGGTCCCTACTGTGATTTACCGGACTACACAGGTGGTGCATAAAGGTGTGCGGTGGTTACGAATTCGGTGTTAGTGATTCGTTTTGGTTGGTGTCTCCAGATCAAATAGCATTGTGAGACCTTGTGGTAGTCCCTATTGTGGCTTTGTAGATGGTCTATGAAGGTGTGATTGTAGTAGTTTCGACTTTGGTGGGACTGATTTGTTGGTGGTGTTATAGTTGGATGTGCTCTAGAGATTGTCCCAATTATTCAAATAGCATTGTCGGACCATGTTGGTGGTCCCGATGTGATTTACCATGTTGCAGGTGGTCCACGAAGTTGCGTGGTGGTTCCGAGTTCGGTGGTAGTGGTTCATTTTCGCTAGTGTTATCGGCTTCAAATAATATTGGGAAATCTTGTTGGTAGTCCCTACTGTGGTTTTGCGGGTGATCTATGAAGGTTCGATCGTAGTGATTTTGATTTCGAAGGTAGTGGATCGTTGGTGGTGCAGGCGTAAACTAGAGGACGTCCCAACAGTTCAAATATCGTTTTCAGACCATGTCGGTGATTTCCCCTGTAATTTACCAAACTACAGGTGGTCCATGACAGTGCGATCGTGATGGTTCCATGTCGGTGATAGCGGTTCATTGGTAGTGCAACAGATTTTCCTAAGGCCTGTCGAAAGAGTTCTAAATGGTTGGAATTTCAGGTTCACTGAACTTCAATACAGAGTCAAATGTGCAATTTGTTGATTTGTGTAATTTTCCCCTAAAAATAAACATTCACTTTGTTTGAGTTTATTTCAGTTTTATACGCTTTAATGCATTTCAGTTAAAATCAATCGGATAAAAAAACATGACATTAGAGCAGCGGCGGAACTAGAGGAGAATTCGAGGAGGGGCGGAGGAGGGGCTGGGGCGGAGGAGGGGCGGAGGGGCGGGG